>JAGDFM010000110.1:0-103640 GCA_019155715.1 Phytophthora pseudosyringae | reverse complement strand
CACTCCTGAAGCGTTGGGTGCCTGCTCGAGCTCTCAGCTGGTCGAGAGGTCGCGTCTAAGAAACCTCTACCATCGCATTAGAAACGGTTAAACCTATTCTCCTTGTAGAATAAAGCTAAGAAAAAAAAACCTCTGTCTTTGGTGCCTACTCGCGGCGAGGAAACCTGCTTCGGTCTTCCTGCGGCTCATCGCAGCCCGGCCGAAAAAAAAAAAAACTCTAACGGAGTAACACCGGTGTGTCACACCATCCGTGACATACACTGATAGACACCACATCGTCTGGACCGCATCAAGTGTCGATGCCGTCGGTAAGCCATGCCCTCCTCAATGCACTGGAGCACCACTCGCTGGCTCGCGCATTGACCTCCGGCCACAAGAAACATCTCACACAAAAGCTACAGTAGCTACCTCGCAAGAAACAGGGCTTGAGTGTTTTAAACATAGCCCACTTCTATGCTGACGAAAGTGATTTTATCATGAGCAAGTCAAGCTCGTAACTTACTCGTTTCTCCGCTTCCGACTGCAGTGCAGTCCGTAGCAACCTCATCGACGACCTAGGATTCATGAACGTGAACCTTTTGTAGATGTGTTGATGCTGGAACCTTCTGCACTACCTACGCTCGGCAAATTGCCGGGCAATTGCTGTGTCCGGCCTTGCGATTTGTTCAAGTAGGCCCTGAGCATTGCCGCCAAGTGCAATTGGCGCAGTGTATCTCAGTTTGACTGGACGACGCAGCGTCGCTACTGGGGCGTAGCAAACATCCTGTTAATGGTCTCATACAAGCAGCAGGTGTTCCGGCGATTGATGGGAAGATCCGCCATGTTTTAAACACGAATCTAATAGCTCGGATTAGCGGCGTGTTTGCTTGGCGGCACGCGTGCGCACTGCGATGGCAGGTCACTCCCGAAAATCCCCGGCCCCGACTCCTCGCTGCGATTATGCTCGCTCGCCGCTTCCTCCTCCAGTCCACGCGCGGCTTCGCCACCAAGGCCGCGGCCGGCCAGTGGCTGGCCGGCGTCCCCATGGGCCCCGCCGACCCCATCCTCGGCCTGACGGAGCGCTTCAACAAGGTACGAGAGAGAGAGAGCCCGTGTCCTAGCGTACCACATTATCTGACGAGCATTTGACGCGCACAGGACTCGGACCCGCGCAAGATCTCGCTGGGCGTGGGCGCCTACCGCGACGACAACGGCAAGCCGTACGTGCTGCCGTCGGTCCTCGAGGCCGAGAAGCGCATCATGGCCGCCGGCAAGAACAAGGAGTACGCAGGCATCGCCGGCATGAAGGACTTCGTGGACCTGTCGCTGCAGTTCGCCTACGGCGAGGACTGTGACGCCCTGAAGGAGGGCCGCGTCACCGGCGTGCAGACCATCTCCGGCACGGGCGGCGTGCGTCTCGCGGGCGAGTTCTTCGCCAAGTTCCTGGGCGAGGGCACCCCCATCTACATGCCCAACCCGACGTGGGGCAACCACATCCCCATCATGAAGAACGCCGGCATGGAGGTGCGTCGCTACACGTACTACGAGCCCGCCTCGCGCGGCCTGGACTTCTCCGGCCTGATCAACGACCTGGAGGGCGCCCCCGACGGATCCGTCTTCCTGCTGCACGCCTGCGCGCACAACCCCACGGGTGTGGACCCCACGATGGAGCAGTGGAGGAAGATCTCGGACGTCATGAAGGCCAAGAAGCACGTCCCGTTCTTCGACTGCGCCTACCAGGGCTTCGCCTCGGGCGACGCCACCCGTGACGCTGCTGCCATCCGCCACTTCGTTAAGGAGGGCCACAACATCTTCCTGTCGCAGTCGTACGCCAAGAACTTTGGTCTGTACGGCGAGCGTGTGGGTGCTCTGAGCGTCGTCACCGCCAGCAAGGAGGAGGCCGACCGCGTGCAGTCGCAGCTCAAGATCATCATCCGCCCGATGTACTCGAACCCGCCCATTCACGGTTCGCTCATTGTGTCCACGGTCCTGTCGGACGCCCAGCTCAAGAAGCAGTGGTACAGCGAGTGCAAGGGCATGGCTGACCGCATCATATCCATGCGCACGGCGCTCCGCTCGGCCATTGAGAAGATCGAGAACGCCAATGGCATCAAGTCGGACTGGTGCCACATCACGGACCAGATCGGCATGTTCTGCTACACTGGTCTGACGGAGGCCCAGGTGACGCGCATGATCGAGAAGCACCATATCTATTTGACCAAGGATGGCCGCGTGAGCATGGCTGGTGTGACGTCCAAGAACGTTGAATACCTCGCTCAGTCGATTGCCGAGGTCGTCCAGAGCGCTTAAGTGGATGCGTGTGTGTGCATAGCGAGTGGGCGATGACGGTGATTCCCCCAATCGTAGCAGAAACTGTCGCTGGAGCGCACGGTAGTTGCAGCGACAAGGAGTTGTAGAAACCTCTGATCAAACCAAGCCGAGCAATACACAGCCTGAACGGTTTGCAAGCTCCGACCATCATCACCTTTGATTTGTTGGCCATGAGTGATTTGCCTTGCTTGCTTGCCAGATTGACGAAACGCAACATGTATTCACCGCAAAAGTACTTGAATGGAAATGGTACCGGTCCGCACACTCGAGCTGCACGAAAACCCCTAAAGCTGACAGTCCTCTGTGCTCGACGCTGCCTCGGATGCAGTCGGCGAAGAGTTGTCACTGTCCTTGGCTTGGAGGAACTCGGACTTTCGTACGAAGCGTCCCTTGATGCGAGGACAAGAGTTGGCGAGGCGCTTGCGGCAGTCGTACTTGATGCGCTTGTGGTACACGCGCAGCTTCCGCTTCTCGTGGAAGCGCTTCAGCCGTTCGCGGCGCTCGACAGGCGAATAGATGCCAATCTTACGCTTCGGAGCCTGATACTGGGGCTGCTTCAGCGGCTGCTGCACCCCAACTTGGTGCTGAACCAGGCGATAGATGTTGGCCCCGCTGTAGCCCAGAGACGTCGAAGAATGGATCGGGCTCAGCAACCTTGGCTGCATCCCGTGAAAACCTTCCGGTCGGCCCCGATACCACCGCGGGTCAAGGGCCGATGCACACCAGGCAGATTGGCCCAGGCTCTTAGTGCGTTTTAAAGCTCGGACGGTGTGGTCGTCGATGCCACCTTCGAGAGAAGCACGGCGCTTAATGGACTGACGGTGCGCCAATGCTTGGCGCGAGGGTGGGGAAGGGGTGGCAGGCGACATCACCTTGGATCTTTTGGTGTGGTGCTTCAGTGGTGGCGAATTGTTCGCCGCTGCTTTCCGTCCGTTGAGTGCTCTCATGTTGCCCGCCGAGTAGAGCCTCAGGTCACTATCGGTGACAAGAACCTTTTTTTCAACTGTAACTGGTGAAACCACACTGGGCTCGTCCTTCAAGAGCGTGCTAGCTACTCGACCAGTGCGAAGGTCTTCGAAGGTGCACGCAGTGGTGTGGACGCGAAGCTGTGCAGGTGGCACCAGCGTGCCATGACTCGACTTGGAAGACTGTGACTTTAGTACTGCAGACAACTTGTCGGAGAAGACGTCGTCGGCGAAGTATGTCGAGAACTCGCTCGTGGCAGGTTCACTTAACGCCACGTCTTGCCAATACGCCCCCGAGCGAAAAGTTAACGGTCTCATGGTATCGTCCAGTTCTGGAGAGTACCCGAGCTCATATTCATGAAGGCTGGGGCAGTGCTTCCTCGACGAGTCCTGGAAGTAAGTGCGGGCAGAGCCCGCAACTGGCCCCGGCAGCAGGAAGTCCACGTCGTGCAGCTCCCACGGCTGCGGCGACGTCGTTGGGGCTCTTGAGCTCAAGAAAAACGGAGACGCATTGGCTCTGGTCATGAAGTGCGGATCCCCCTGGTCGACAGTGTTCAGCTCCATTGCAAGATCCGGTGACGAGCAGATTGCGCGGCTGGAGATCGTCTTGCGCAGGACTCGTCGAGCTCGAGAATGATCCACAAAGCGGACCCCAATGCTATGGCCGACGCTTCGTGCGCTTATTCGAAAAACCAAGGGCTCACAATTGCCGGGGCAAGGCGCTGTTCAGATTCCCGCGGGCGACTAGTCCGGATCAATGGATCGCTAGGTTTCAGCCAGCACTGCTGGACGGGAGTCGACGTTGAGTTGTCGTGATGCACGAGCTTGAAACGTCGCTTCTCGGACGCTTCTGCTGCTTTGTCGAGTGCGTAGGAAACAAACCGCCAATGCGAAGGCACCGATGTAGAGTTTGGGCCAGCACGCAGGACACACCGCAGCTTGAACGCCTGGGCGATTGACCCGCGCAGCTTGATGAGTCAAAAGATCCCATCGAATCCGGATCGGATCCAAGTTGAAGCTGCCAGCCAATTGGATCGCGCAAATCTCCCACATAGTGGAAGCAAGTGTAAACGACATATCCAGCGTAACTGTAAAATGCCGAGATCAATCGAAAAAACGGTAGCGATAACCTTGTGAGGCAGATCCTAGCATGAATACAAGCGAAGGCTGGCACCATACTGGATATTGGGCAGATAACCTGTGTCGTGGACACAGCCATGAGCTGGGAGCGCTCCATTTGCCTTTCAAACCACACCTGTCACGCGCGTTTGGTACAGCATGAAGCCGTAGAGCTTCCTCTCAATGAGTGGCACTCATCATCCCGTATGCGCAGCGGCTGCTGAAATGCAGATACCAAATCGATGGCGCCGACTGCAGCAGCAAATTGTTAGTGGCAGGGCTGCTTCAATTCTCGGCGACGCCAAACATTCTTTCACGCAAGTAACTTTCTCGCTTTTTGCTGAAATTTATCGCCGAGATCTGGCATTATTTCGAAGTTGCCCATTGAGTGCAGCGCTCACTCGCTGAGCAGGATCGGACAGCGTCTACGTTTTGGCACCCCCACGCTATCGTAGTACGATTCGTACCCCCAAGCTCGAGCGAGTACTGTTGTGAAACAGAGCGAAAGGATCGGGGAAATCTTCGATTTTGACTCGCTTGGCAGTGTTGACGTCTGCTAGGCTCGACGAAATCGCTGAAAGTGATGCAATGACCGGTACGTATCTGACGCCGCAGTATTGTGAACAATACTACTACTATTACGAAGTACGTCATATTGACAACACCGCAGTCAACGGCATTGTTGATGCGAAAAGTTCGTCGGTGGCAACGTCAAGTGGCAAAACCATGATAACAATACAAATCTTGCACGACTTTTCGTGAACACCCTATTAGCAATCAACACTATCAACAAACGGAGCTCTCCATCTACACGGCCATTTACTCTTTGGGTTCACTCACTTGCCCACGGGCCATTTGCTTTTCTTCCGCGGCTTGAGGCGAGCCTTTTGCTTCCGCGCATAGGCAACCCAGGCAATGATTTCCGGATGCTGCATGATCTTATCAAGCGTGTTGTACTCGCGCGCGAGTGTCTTGTTGTCCTCAACAGAGTGGACCTTGCTGTGGCACTGTCGACAGATCATGATGCAGGTGTTGAGGAACTCCTTCGTGAACCCTTTGCGCAAGTACTTGGAGTGGGTGACACGCGGGATGACGTGGTGCGCTGTCAGGTTCATCGCTCGCTCACACATTCCACACAGACCAGTCATGTCGTCCGCGTCTTCACGGCCTGCGACGTCTTCGTCCAACACCACCTCATCCTCTCGGACAATCTGCTTCTTGCCAAACTCGATGAACTCCACCTCCACCTCGATTGGCCGGTTGTCGTCTACTGCACTCTCCTCATCGCTATCTTCCACATCGCCAATATGCTTCGTAATACGCGCCGGGTGCCACGCATCGTCCTCTTCCAGCACCACGAGGCAGCTCTTGCCAATGGCAAACTGCACTTCCAGCCGCTCTTTGCGCAGCCGCCTTCGTTTGGCTGCGTGGCTCTCTCGATCCTCTTCGCTGTCGTCGTCTTCACTACCTAGCAATACATCGACCAGCTGCTCTGCAATTGCAAGCAGCTGAGGTGCGTCCAGGAACGCCGTCTCCTCCAGCACTTCGACGAAGGCGGCGATGAGCTTGGTTCGGTCTGGAGTCGTCGCCTCTTCCTCTGCAGTGGCGACCAGCAGCTCCGCCGTGTACTCCAGCTCCTCCACTATAGCACCGCCTCTTGCAAAGGTCGCTAGCACCGCCACAAGTCGCTGGACCATCTCCTCTTCGGTTCGTGAGCTGGCGCGGGCCATGGCGTGCTGCTTGAGGTTGCAATGTTGCAATGGCAAAGTGCGATGAGCATTGAATCGAAATGGGTTGAACTTATGTCGACCACATGCTCTGCGAAATGGGTTGAAAGTATGTCCACCACACCACATTGATGTTTTCGACACGGAATAGCGTTTTCGAGAGCCACCTTGCAACCGCCTGCCGCGACCTCAACCACATCCTGCGACCTAGCGACCCTCATGGCGACGACGCAACCCCCTCGCGTGTTTGGCGTTGACTTCGTACGTGTACTTGTTCTTCTCCGTCCTGCTATGCCAACAGTGGTCGTTGCACGCTCTAAATCGCTCTGGTTGCTGATTTATCCAATGCTCTACGTGGCTCACTGATGGTAGGGCGCGCAACGATGCGTCGTGGCCGAAAGCAACGGCGACGTGGTGCTCAACGAGCTGGGGGCAATGACCACCGCCACGCTGGTGTCCTTCAAGGGCGAGGAGCGCCTCGTGGGCGAGTCCGCCGTGCTCTCGTCCAGCACGAACCCTCTCAACACCGTCGGCTTCTTGTCCGGACTTGTGGGCAAGCGCCAGCTGGCGGACGTGCAGCGCGAGCTCAAGCGGCTCCCCGGCCAGCAACCAGCCTTCGAGGTGGATGACACCGGCCGCGTGGTGGCCACTGTGGACTACGGCAAGGACGGCAGCAAGACGCAGTTCACGGTGGAGCAGCTCACGGGCATGTTGTTCGCCAACCTGGCCACGCAGATGAAGAATCGCTTCCAGGAGGAACCCTTTCATGTGACACTGGCTGTTCCGTCGGTGTGGGGCGATGAGGAGAAACGCGCGGTCCGTGTGGCCGCTAAGATTGCCGGCATCCCGAGCTTGGCCATCATCTCGCGCGACGCGGCGCTGGCTCGCTGCTTCCACTGCAAACACCCCGTGGAGGCCCCCGCGGCTTCCTCTCCTGACGGAGATGTTTCGATGGAGGAGACTGCTCGTCACATTGCGATTCTCGACATGGGCCACACCAGCACCAGTGTCGCGGTGGTGAAGCTTACGTCCGAGGGTGAGGCGTTGCTGGCGACCGAGGCTGATGTGGAGCTTGGTGCCGAGACGCTGGACCGACGACTGTTTGAACACTTCCAGAAGGAGGTGCAGACCAAGCACCAGCTGGGCGTGACGCTCCACTCGAAGGGGGGCAAGCGTCTGTTCCAGGCTTGCGAGAAGCTCAAGAAGCTGCTGTCGACTATTGGCGAGGCCAGTGTGACGGTGGAGAACCTTGCTCCGGAGAAGGACATCAACATTTCGATCTCCCGCCAGGTCTTCGAGGAGCTGTGCGCTGCTGAGCGGGCTCGCGTCACGGAGATGCTGCAAAAGGCTCTGGAGACGGCCAAGGAGAGTGTCTCCAGCGCTGACATCGTCTCGGTGGAGATTGTGGGTGGTGGTACGCGTATCCCGTTCGTGCAAGAGGCTATCATCGCAGCTTTCCCTGCTGAGCAGCAACGTAACACCGCACTCATCGGCCGCATGCTGGATTCAACCACGGCCATCGCTCTTGGAGCCGCTTTTTCTAGTGAGGTCGCGGCTGAAGTCGCAGCTGCTGTAGCCCCTGCTGAAGCTGACATGGACGCGACGGAGCTGGCCCGCTATGTCGCACTGGAGCAGGAGTTCCAGGCACGCGATGCCGAGCTGGCCGCCATCGCTCACGAGCGCAACGCCATCGAAGCTTTTGTGTACGAGATGCGCTCGAAGAGCAGCGGCAAGCACGGCGACAAGCTCGACACGTCCAAGTTGAACCCTCTGCTGGGCGCTGCTGAGGACTGGATCTACTCTGAGGAAGCAGAGACGGCCACGCTTGATGTGATCCGCACCAAGCACCAGTCGATTGAAACTGAGGTTCGTGCTGCTTGCGAGGCGTATTTCTCGGCCATTGAAGCCGATGAGCGTGCGCTGGAGCAGCAGCTTGAGCAGGAGTCGCAGAAGGCCGAGGCTGAGCGCCAGGCCGAGGGTGGGGACGAAGACCACGACACCCGTAAACTCAAGAAGCCAGAGCGCATGCGTATGGTGGCCAAGAACAAAGAGGAGGGCAACGAGCTTTTCCGTGACGGCAACCACAAGCACGCCGCTGCTCGCTATGTGAAGGCTCTGACACATGCGTCCAAGTTCTTCGACCTATCGGAGGCTGACAAGGAGGAGGTGAACGCCATTAAGCTGAGCCTGTACCTGAACCTTGCGCAGTCCTACCTTAAGATGGAGAACTACGCTAGAGCGGTGGCCAATTGCAACGAGGCGTTGGCACTGGATTCCAAGAGCGTCAAGGCACTCTACCGTCGCGCCGTGGCGTACGAGAAGGAGAACAAGCTGGAGCTCGCGGCTGATGACGTCAAGGCGGCTCTGGCCCTCGCCCCCCAGGACCGCGCCGTCCTCAAGCTGGAAGAGCGTCTCAAAGTTCGTCAACGCCGCCAGCTCGACAAGGAAAAGAAGATGTGGGGCAAGGCGTTTGCTTGAGCACCATCGTCACCTCGCCTCGAGGCGGAGAGCAATGCAATAGAGAGAAGAAGAGCTAAGACCAATAAAATGTGGATAAAACTGCTATCATTTCCTCAAACGGGTAGCAAGTGCACAGTACCAAACACACAGTTGCTGTCTTCCGATTCCTACGCCAAAGGTGCGGGTTCTTGCTCGCACACAGTTCGTCCGTGCTGCTTTCTTTTCCCTCACAGCCTCGCTCACGACACGCGCCCCATTCATTCAGGTCGTCACTGTCGCTGTGCTGCTGTGTCTACACGTTCCTGCCGTCGAGACCCTGAAAACCCATCGATACCGTTACTGGTTGTCCGGAGCTGTGCACCTGTTGATCCACTTGCGTCGCCGCACCATGGCTAATGTGAAGGGGTCCTTCTGCCAGGGCCCGGAGAAGGACGGCGCGTAGATCCATCCGTTGTCGTCTCCCTGGGCTACGTCCAGCGTCCAGCCCTCGGCCTTGAGGTGGCTGGGCACCTTGGGCGCGACCTCCTCGAAGGCGTTGGACGAGATGTTGGCGTCCGTGACGGAGCTCCAGCGCTTGCGCTCGGTCGAGCCGGAGATGTGCGTGTCCGTGGTCCACTTCTTGACGATGTGGTAGCGCTGGTTCTCCCAGAGCTCGAGCACCTGGTCCACGCGGTCGTTCGGGGTCACTTTGATCTCCAGGAAGAGCACGGAC
Organism: Phytophthora pseudosyringae; assembly: GCA_019155715.1. NCBI lineage: Eukaryota > Oomycota > Peronosporomycetes > Peronosporales > Peronosporaceae > Phytophthora > Phytophthora pseudosyringae. Next base: position 94,347 of record JAGDFM010000110.1, on the reverse strand, counting down.
TTGCGCTTCTGCTTGTCGTAGTCGGGCGGCACCTCCAGCTCGTACGACACGACCTCCGACTGCTTCTTCTCGAGGAATGGGGCCAGCGCGATGTTGGCGTTGCCGATGCAGTCGTCCTTCACGAAGCGGTCGTAGTCCATCACGTGCACCTCGAGGCACTTCTCCTTGGGGCGGTCCACCTGGAACTGGAACGACTCGGCGGGCTCCCAGCGCGGATTCAGGCTGCTGGGCACCACCGAGCTCTTCTGGCTCACGCGCCCCAGCTTGAGCACCACGTACGGGTCGCTCTTGCCGCCGAGGCCCATGAAGCCAAAGTCGCTGGCCGCCAGGTCGCCCGCGCGCACCAGCGTCACCTGCAGCGTGTGCATGCCGCTCATGGTCCGTCTGTTGGGTGTCTATGCAGGTGGGGGGCGGGGCTCGGATGCAGAGTGCGCGTCGGCGAGGGGCTCGGCGAGGACGACGACGGAGTGCGACGGGCGGAGCGCGTTGTGCTGTGAACCCGCATGATATGTCGCCTGCTCGTCGGGAAGCGGTACGAAAGAAGGCAGCGCGATTGGATGAAAAGCGCCGTGATAACGGGCGCCGAGTGGCGGAAAAGAGGGGTTCTCACACCAGGTACGGAACCGCACTAAGTACGACTTCCGCTGACACGAGGTTATTAACCCACACTTCCAGCAACGGATCAGTGGATTTCCACCGTCGGACTGAAGCAGACTTCAACCTCGCGGACAGCACTATTGCAACCGCCTATTGCACATTGCGCATTGGGGTTGTCCATTGCCGCTGAATGCATGCTCCTGAAGTCATCGCTTTCGTCTCATTTCCTGTCTCACAGCGCCTGTCGACCTCCGCCGTGGGGATTGCGGGCGCTGGCCGCGACGTTCTCCACCACAATCGCGTCGAAATCATGGGCCTGGATTCGCTTTCGGTCCAGCGAATACCTGCAAGCTCGCATCCGTTCGGCCCAAGGTCTCGGTGCACTACAGTCTGCAGTAGAGAGTTTTAAACACCTTGGCGTGCCACTCTGCCGTTTTTGCGTCTTTCCCGCCACATTTCGTTCACTCGTGAAAAGCTCCGCAGCAATCCAAAAAGCGGCTTCCATCGCTCAGTCCCCCTCCTCGTTTCGTCTCCAGCCTCCAGCCCCCCAGCCCAATGTACGCCGTGCACGTGACGCTCGTCAAGGCCGTGGACCTGCCGTCCGCCGACTTCAACGGCAAGAGCGACCCGTACGCGGTCTTCAAGCTGGCCAACACGACGCACAAGAGCTCCATGGTCCCGGCCAACCTCAACCCGGAGTGGGACCCCGAGGAGACCTTCGCCTTCATCGCCGACGACCCCAAGGCGGCCGTGCTGGACGTGCAGGTGTTCGACCACGACCGCATCTCCAAGGACGACAAGATCGGCTTTTGCACCGTGCCGCTCGCCGCCTTCCTGGACAAGCCCGAGTCCGAGGTGCTCATGTACGAGCTCGAGGTGCCTGCGGCCTTCGCCAAGCAGAAGCGCAAAAGCGCCATCATGCTCGAGATCAAGCTCGAGAAGGAGGACTAGGCGCGTCTCTCTCTCTCTCTGTGTGTACACAAAAGTCCACTGCCGCGCGCTGGCTTGTTAACGATCGGTGATAAAGAGTCTCTCTTCCTTTTTTGATGACCCAAGTCCTCGCCGTTTTTCATGCGTGCCACGCTTTTAGCGGGTCCGCCGGAAGTTGCCAGTGGCAAACTCAGTGGCAAACTTAGTGGCAAACTCTTTGCCACTGGCAAACGTTGAGACGGATCTGGGACTTGCGAGGAAAGTGCTTCTGCTTTTTGGTCGGCTCTTGTCACGATGGCGACCACGGACATTCGGGACGGGGCGGCGCTTTTCTCTTGAGGGCACTTCCACCCGACAGACGCCAGCCAAGCCCCAAGCCTCGTACGTCCCAAACCATCTCTCTTCTTTGTAGCTGCCAGGTCCCGGACGGCGGCTCCCAGGGCGATTTCTGTCGATGGTGCGGCGCCTCCATCAGCTTGACGCACGTCGCTCCCCCAGCCACCTTTTTGGCGGCTTTCTGGCAAGTCTCGACTGCCATCTCCACAGTGCTCGCCGATTCGAGACGGCTTCATTCTTGAACCGAGCTGCTGCGACGGAGCTGCAGGCTGCGAGTGCGAGCTTCCAGAAGAAATCCAAGCACGCCAGCGCTGCAGGAAGGATGGCGAGTTCACTGCAGTTCTCGTCACCCGACAACACACCAGCAATGACTCGAGCAAGCGGCGGCAACAGCTACAAAGCCCCCAAGTGTGAGTTCCCCGAGTTTAGTAGGCTGCTCCACGCCGCGGCGCACTCCCCGGAGGAACTGGAGATGCTCGACTCGTGGCTTTCAGACAACCCCAGCACCTCGGAGACGGACGACGACGACGTTGAAGAGGAAGAGACTCGAGACCTACACGACGCAGGAAGTTTGTGTCGCTCCGACGGCTGTCCGAACGCTGCACGCAGTCGTGGGCTGTGTCCGGCCCATGGCGGAGGAACTCGTTGTCGAATCCAAGGCTGCATGAAGCACGTCGTGTCTGGGGGTCTGTGTGTTGCCCATGGCGGAGTTCGTCGATGCCGAGGCTCGCCTAGTTGTCCTAGCAGTGCTGTGAGTCGTGGGCTCTGCGTGCAACACGGCGGCGGACGGGAATGCAGGCAGGAAGGTTGCAACAAGCACGTGGCTTCCGGTGGCTTGTGTCGCACTCACGGAGGCGGACGGCGCTGCCAAGTTCCGGATTGCATGAGCAGCGCCCAGAGTCGAGGCCTGTGCTACGTCCACGGCGGAGGAGGACGCTGTCAACGAGAAGGATGCGGCTCCAGCGCCAAGAAAGGAGGCTTCTGCATCGCGCACGGCGGAGGACATCGCTGTCAAGTGGCTGGGTGCACCAGCAGCGCGGTGAGCGGTGCTCGTTGCCGAGCTCATGGAGGTGGTCGCCGATGTGCAGTTGAAGGCTGCACGAGCAGTGCCAAGACCGGTGGACGTTGCATTGCACACGGTGGTGGGAAGCGCTGCACGGTGGGCGGCTGCACGAGCAGTGCCCAGCGTCTCGGGCTCTGCAAAGCTCATGGCGGCGGACGACGCTGCGTCGTGGAATGCTGCGCCAACAGTGCGGTGAGTCGAGGTCGCTGCATTGCTCATGGTGGAGGCAAGCGCTGCGTCTTCGATGGCTGCACGACCACAGCTCGCAAGGGCGGCTACTGCTTTGCCCACGGCGGGAGATCCACGGCGTCGACCAGCAGCAGAAGCAGGGTGGTCTCTCCGCCTTCCTCGTTTCTAGCAACGCCTGCTACGGTCCCTGCCAAGGCGCGTCCATGGCCGTCAGCTGAAGTACGCTCGCCGATTCCAGCACTCACCCTGCCTCCGCGAAGACTGCTCCCACCGATCAACACAATGCTGATGGCTAGCCGGCCAGGAATCCTTCGCCGCTACACGCCGATCCCGCCAATTCGCAGACCTGTTGCCTCGTTCGAACGAGGAGGGCAGGGAGCGAGGCGTGCGCAAAGTATGTTCGACGGAGCTTGGTCGGAGACCTTCAACCAATCTGCCGCTTGGCAGCGTGGACCTGCAGGTCAGCCGGCATATCCAAATCTTCAAGGCCGAGCGCCCCAGACTCCGACGTCGTCTTCAAGCCGTGCTGGTTACTCGTGGCAGCGACTACAGGAAACTATTCGTCGCGAATCTCGTGCTCAAGGGATCACAAACGAAGAAGACGAGTCGGCGTATGATGATAAAGCTCCGTGCAAGGTGGAAAGCAGCGAGGGGCAAGTCAGCAACGTACCGACATCTAGCAGTGGGTTGTACTGGACACGAAGCCGCGGTCCAATTCCATTTTGAAGAGGTTGATAACCACCTGACAAACAAACCAAAGAGACCGAAGAAGCGAGAGCGGCGAGTTAACTGAGCTGAGCGGTCCTTCCATTTCAGGTTGTGCGTACAAAACCCAAGACAACCCCAGCAAGTTGCATTAGCTGCAGCTTTAGTTTATCTATTCACATGAATAAGCAACATCGTTGTCAGATTCTCACAGCACTCCATGGCACTCCTTCAGACCAGCTTACCTAGACATCCTTCATGCGGTCAAGACCCGGCCAACCTTGCTTGATATCACTCGTCCCCCATCCACACCTCTATTTGCTACTACTGAACTATTGAATGGAGCAGTATGACCAGAGCGAACGCTTTTGGTTGCGCTGGCGCGAAAGCATCGACTCCTGTGAGGCTACATCCAGGTGATTGCGTCCTCTGGTAAACCGTCGAAGACGAATCTCATTGTCCTCGCGAACCTTGTCCAGTTCGTTCGGGTTCTTCTTCAGGTACTCCTGCAATTGCGCCAGCGCTCTCTCCGTTTCTGTCTGTCCTTGCTGCTCAAACTCGGACTTCGAAATCAAGTTACTGTGGCGACCTGGCTTCTCAAAATGATACCAGAAGTATGCGATAGTTGCAATGATCTCAAAGACGCGCGTGAGCGATACCACAAGTATCAACAGCAACGAGGCTTCTGTGGAAGACGTGCTGTAAAACAACAACGTCATGCCCACTAACTTCAGAGAACGCGAGATGATGAGTTGCAAATTCGTCGGCGGAGGGAGTTCATCGTCCAAGTACCCAAGCTCTTCGACCTCTTCTTCATCCTGTGGCTCTGTCTCCGACTTAGCCGACGCCCCCCACTGATACCACCACACAATCACGCACCCAAAGAACGCGAAAAAGGCGAAGTAGATCTTGCCAAGGTGCGGGATGCCGAAAAGAACTTCTCGATTCCACAAGTAGACAAGGTACGAGATCGCCCACGATCCGAGTCGATAAAGGTTGGGCATGATCACAAAGCCCGTCACTGGAACCGCCACCGTTGCCACTGATGCTAGTGACGAAACCAGCTGAGCACCTGGCAGCATCTTCGTGGTATTCCGAGCTTGGCGCTGGAACAGGTAGAGTGCAAGAAGTGCCGAGAAAAAGACGCCCACAGCGGCGCCCAACATGTAGTGAAACGCGCGCGAGCGCGAGAGCCACCCCGATAGATAAAATAGCAGCAGACCCAAGAAGAAGTTCTGCGCGTACACCCATGACAGATCTGCAACGCACACAGCATGAATGGTAAGCACTTGCACAAAAACGCGGTATCACGTTTGCCTCAAAGCAACAGCACGTACATGTATAGAACGTGAAATCAAAATTGAACTTTGGCGTCGCGGTCGAGATGAACGGCTGCGGGGGACCCGTCACCGTGATGCATGGCGCGTGATACGGGCTGAGTTCCAGCATGCACGTGTCTTCGTCCTCCAGTTTTCTGCACTCGAGCGGACAGCCACCCACACAGTTCTCGCACACCAACTTGGCTGTTCACAGCACAGCCATAAATCAACCAACGTCAGTACCAACACAACGGGCTGAAAAACGCAAGGAGCAAGCAACCAACGCACACGCCACATAGAGGAAGTTTTCAACCGCGTCGACCACATACGGTGGCACATATTTCTGCATTGCCGGCGTCAAGTGTGCCGCCTTCAACACGCTCCGACACAACAGTCCTGGCGTGCTAGAAGGGGAGAATAAATCACAAACACAAATAAGACCTCGTACGCTTTCAACCCCGCAAAAAAATGCGGCAACACGTACCGAGCGAACGTGAAGCCCAACTGGTTGACCTTCGGACTCTTCACCACAACTCGCAGCTCGCTCCAAGCCCAGAACACGGGCTGCAGCGGCCACGCCGCGCTCTGCAAGTACCACAGCGTGGCGTTCGTCATGTTGAACAGCGCGTTGGCCTCTCGCGACTGGCCCAGCGTCTGAATCAGCGCCGGCTGCAGCGTGCTACGTCCACAAACACCGGTACACAACCGCCGCCAGTCAGTTCTCTCTCTCTCTCCAGGGCAATTTGCAGCTCGGTACCGCAGCAATCCGCCACGTATTGGCCGTCATTTACCTGTTCAGCGGGTCCATGCGGATGTGCAGCGACGAGTTGTCGTAGAAGCAGAAGCTCTGCTGCTGCCCCCACTCGCTCACGTTGCCCGCGGCCGTGACGCCCTCGTCCAGCCAGCGGAAGCGTCTGCGGTCGGCCTCGGACGCCACGTTCTCGGCTGGAGTGAAGCCATCCTTTCAGTGACAGCACAGGAGGAAAGCAAGCGGGTGCGGAGCGGACGACGTACGCGTTGGCTTGGAGTTGGGCTCTGCGTGCGTCTGCGGGCAGCGGAGCAGCGCCAGCGCCAGCAGCAGCAGCAGCAGCAGGAGAAGCGTCCGGGTCGGGTGCGCCATCGCCAACAAACCCCGACGTCACTTGACTTTTCAAACGCCAAATCGCGAATCAGCGCCGAGGGATACCGGTACTACTCAAGAGGATGGTGTGGTGCACATATTAAAAAGTTTCCAGGAAGAAGCTCATTATGGCCTTTTAGATGACATCTTTGTGTCGAAATCTCAAAGAATACTCTGAAGCCATCCACTTTGAATGACAGGATGGATGAAGAATCTCCTTTTACACGTAAGCTTAGCTCCAATAAGCTGCAGACAGGTATCAACTTTCTCGCGTACGTATTACACCACGAAGGGCGGCACCACCCGATAGAAGAGCAGTTCTCCACCAGCTCAAAAACCAAGTGAACATGGCCTAATATTGATTGATTGAGTACTATACACGGCGAGTTACTACTTCCCGACACACACAGCCGCGGATTAGATGCCGATACCCAGCCGTAGCCTCAGGTTCGGCTGCAGCGCCTCGGCCTCCTCCAGAGCGAGGCGGTTGGCGGCGGCCTTGGGGCTGTCGCTGCTGTCGCTGCTCCCCGATGCGTACGTCACGGTGCCGTAGCCGTTTTTGCCCGATTTCACCTTCGTCGCGCTCTCATTGTTTGCTGCTTGGACGCGTCCTGCTCCTCCGGAACTGTCGGCCGCCACCGACGTCGCGGCGCTGCAGTCAAGCGCTGCCACCGCCAGAAGCGCCGCAGCCACCGCACACCACCGTCCAGCGCGCATTCGTCACCTGGAGCTATTCGTCTTCAGCCTGACTGTAAAGCTTCTCCTCCCCTGGTGCTGCGAACCAAAAATGAATTGCTCACTCACCTGTTCGGTGGAAAGGCCCCAGTCGGCGGCGGAACGGAAGATGCGATGGGAACCAGTGGGTACGGTACGACTTGGCTCGAGGCCGGAAGTGCACACGGGACGCAGATAGGATAAGACCGTCCCGTCATTTGTCTGCCTCAAGTCGGGCGCTGGTACAGTTCCGATTGCCACGCCGCAGCAAGCAGCCTTTACATGCAAAGGCTGGCGTGACAGTGCGCCCACCAAGAGGCATACTCCTGCCACTGTGCATTCTAGAATCAGGCGCAGACGGAGGTTATCAGACCTGTTGTGTAGAATAGACCTACTCAACAACATATCTAATCCGAGGACCTAGAAGACGCCTTTGCGCTTCCTCTGCTCGTGCTCGATGCTCTCGATCTTGGCCGCGCGCGCAATAAATAACACCATCTCGACGACCATCATGGCGATGGCACCACCGAGCCCAGCGACAAGTCTCTGCGAGGCAGCAACGACAGCAACGACAGCACCGTCAGATCCCTAGCACCCCCCCCCCACCCCCCACCCCCCCCCCCCCCCCCCCCCCCCCCCCACCCACCCCCCCCCCCCCCCCCCCCCCCCCCCCCCCCAACCCCCCCCCCCCCCCCCCCCCCCCCCCCCCCCCCCCCCCCCCCCCCCCCAAGCCCAGCCCACCACCACCCCACGCACCGTCGTCTCGTTCGCCGTGACGTTGCGGGCCACAAAGTACACGGCGATGAAGGCCGTGACCCGAGCCATGACCATGTTGGCGCCCACGGACAGGTGCTGGCGCACGTTGGTCTGGTGGTGCGCCAGCTCCGAGGCCGCCGACTTGGCCTGGACGTTGCGCACCATGCTGCCGTAGCGCATCTCCTCGTCCAGGCGCTGCAGCTTCAGGCGGCGCTTGGCCAGGTACCGGGCTCTCTTCTCCTTGGCCTGCTCGTCCTCCTGCTCTGGGTCTGTAGCCGCTGCACGCGCCTGAACTCCTGGTGCTTGCCGCAGCAGCGACACCAGACTGGGCGTCGACGGGTCCGACGCCCGCAACGCGCCCAAAAGACTCGACGCCTGACGTAATTCACCCGTTGTCAGCGCGTTCTTCTTCTCGTCCAGCAGCAGATCCTTCACCTCCGGCCGCTTCAGCTGCTCGGCGCCCAAATGTGTCGCCAGGAACATGCGCAGCGCGCCGGCGCCCTCGCCGTGGAGCTGCAGGTTGAGCGGCATTACGCTTGAACCCGAAAAGATCTTACGTAAAGTATTGCTATCACGTTCAAGTAAACCTACTATTATGACTAATTGAGCTCCTCGACAACCTCTCCAACGCCATATTGTCCATTTCGGAGCAATGCGCACGCGGTCTCAGATGCCGCGTGGCGGCGGCCTTGCCGCCCCGCAGCGCGCTCCACATCGCCCCCCACTAGCTGCGAGGAAGCTCGCACGTAGCTGCTTGTTTCTGCTCTCCATCGCACTGCTTTGCGTCGCCAGCAGCGCCGCGCAAGCCGAGATCCAAGCTCCAGACGCCTCCGACCGGCGGACCGCGGCGCTCTCGCACTTCAACGGGCTGCACACGCTGTCCGGGGCCAGCTACCGGGCCTTCAAGAACCGCCTGAAGCGGAAGATGCGCGGCGAGAGCTGCCTGCGCTTCCACGTGGCCGGCGCCTGGTGGCACTACGAGTGGTGCTTCGACCGCCACGTGCGGCAGTTCCACCCGCTGCCCAAGGGCCAGCAAGCCAAGGAGCAGAGCGTTCTATTGGGAGCGTTCGACCCGGAGAAGCCGCAGCCACTGCGGGTCTTAACTGTGGACAACGTGGCCAGACTCGCAGACCCGGACCGCATGGGCTACATGGCCCAGCAGCGCTACAACTCCGGGGACTTCTGTGAAGTTCGAGGCGCTCGTCGGTCTGTGAAGCTACAAGTGAAATGCTGCGCGTTCCACGACAATGAAACGTACGTGGACTCGGTGGAGGAGAAATCTCCTTGTGAGTACGAGATGAACGTGTGCTCGCCGGTGGCGTGCGGACTGATGCAGCGAGATCAGTTTGTACTGACCGCACCGACGTACATGGAGGAGGACGAACGCAAGGCCCTGACCAAGACGGTGATAGATATGTTTTACCACGCGTACAACGGCTACTTGACGCATGCATTCCCGCAGGACGACTTGCTCCCGCTTTCGTGTAAGGGTGGAGAGTTTGAGCTCGGACGGCTGCCGATGCTTACGCTAATCGATACGTTGGATACGTTGGCTCTGTTGGAAGACGCGACGGAATTCCAAAGGGCGGTGGGGCTCGTGGTGGAGAATGCGGACTTTGACTTGGACACGGAGGTGTCTGTCTTTGAAACGACGATCCGATTGCTGGGTGGACTGCTGTCGGCGCATCTCTTCGCTGTGAATACCGAGCTGAAGCTGTATCCAGAAGGCGCATATGACGGTGCTTTGCTGCGTCTCGCTGTGGACCTTGGTGATCGTTTAATGCCAGCGTTCGACACGGTTACGGGGATTCCGTACGGCACGGTGAACCTGAAGCACGGCGTGCCTAAGGGAGAAACACCGATTGCCTCCACTGCTGGTGCAGGATCACTCTCGATTGAGTTTACGATGCTGAGTGTCGTAACAGGAGAGCCTAAATATGCTGCTGCATCACGAGAAGCCGTGCGTGCGCTTTTTCAGCGCCGCTCGAAGATCGGACTGCTTGGAAAGCACATTAACACGAAAACTGGTGACTGGACTGAGACATCGTCGGGCCCGGGGTCAAACTCGGATAGCTTCTACGAGTACCTGTTGAAAATGTACGAGCTCTTTGGTGACCGTGAGTCCTTGGAGATGTTCGTGCAAGTCTACCCGGCTGTGCTGACCTATAACAAGCACGGAGACTGGTACACTGACGTGTCCATGTATACAGGCTGCCATCATCACAGTGGGAGTTCCGCTGTAGTTTTCGAAAGCCTTGCAGCTTTTTGGCCAGGTATGCAAGTTGCTGCAGGAGACTTACAGGCTGCGGCGGAATCTATGAACGCCTTCTACCGCGTTTGGCGGGACTACGGATTTCTCTCGGAGCAGTTCAACGTTGGTGACTGGAAGCCTGTGAAGTCACGAGGTGGAGGTGGAGCTCGGTACCCACTACGACCAGAGCTCGCCGAGTCGACATTTTACATGCACGAGGCCACCAACGACTCGTCATGGCTGCGTGCAGGTGCTCACGTGATTCATTCGCTGCAAAAGTACGCCAAAACCCCGTGTGGTTACGCCAGTATCGCCGACGTCGAGTCCAAGAAACAGGAGGACTACATGCCTTCGTTCTTTCTGTCCGAGACCTGCAAGTATCTCTACCTCCTATTCAACACGACGCACTTCTTCCGCCAGGGTAACTACGTGATGACCACGGAGGCCCACCCACTGCCGATCCTGCCGACAAAACTCGTTCAGCCGATACTGAAAGCGGCGGACGCGCACGTGAGCAGCAGCGACGTTGCGTACGACAATCGGTTCTCTCCTGAGCGGGTCATGCGATGCGAAGCGCCCAGGTTCTACGATCTTATCAACTATTCTGTTCATTACGAAGGCAAGGTTGTGGCACGTACTTCGCGCTGCTCTCCGCCTGCGCCATCTCCTGCTGCGCTCATGAAGGCGTCCAAGTCGGCGGCCGAAAAGATTGCTACGGCTGCAGCGGAGAATAGTGCTAGGTCTGCAGTCGAAGAAATTGCAATGGCCGCTTCAGACAACGCGAAGCCAACGACGACTCAGGAGAAGAAGATGAAATCAGTGGACACTGAGAGTGTGGCGTCGGATGTGCTACAAGAATGGCTTCCGGCGCTGGAGGAGAAGCTCCGGAAGATTGGTGGTAAGACTGTTGACGACAAGTGGCTCGAGCAGCTTCTGGAAGAGGGCTCTCTCGGATCGACACACCGTCAGCCTGCCAGCCAACAAGATGCCCAAGGCCATGTTGTGCAGTACTTGTATGGTGGCAGTCAGCTCGGTGAGTTCCGAGTCGATCAACTCCCAGGGCGCTTGCGCGTTACTAGAGAAGAAACAGGCGACTGGATTGAGGCGTCAGGTGTTCTTGACGCAAGCCACATGATTATTGGATTGGGTTTCAACGATGGTAGTGGTGATGACGTTGGAGCTGATTCGTACACTTTCGAGGAGCCACAAAGTGACAAGGTTGAGCCCGTTGGTGACTATCACCCGCCCTATATGTCATGGAATAACGTGTACAAGGTCAACGATGACTTGACACTGCCTGTGGATCAGCGGTGCTCTCTCCGCGTTCAAGTGGGCTACAAACCTTATCCCGGAGAGCTACAACACAATGCAAAGGGAAGGCCTCACATTGAAGGCGATACCAAGGGCAAACCTAACGTGTGGTTGACTGTGCCATGTGTTGGTGCTGGTTTCGGTGTGACGAATACTTTCAAGAGGTCTCGTGCGTTCCCCGACATGGAACTTGTCCTTGCTGATCCTATTGATGGTTGCAGCGAGGTGTCAAACCTACCCGAGGAAAGTGTAAGAGGGAAGATTGTTCTCGTCCAGAGAGGCGATTGCTACTTCGAAATGAAAGCTCGGAATGCAGCTAAGTGGGGCGCTGTGGGTGTCATCGTTATTAATACTGAAGACGACGACCTTGTGATGGTTATGGGAGGCATCGAAGAGAACAGCGAGGATGCCACTGCTGAGCCGTTGGATGTGCCTGTCGTGATGGTCCCTCAGCGTCTTGGCGAGTGGTTCGAGACCCGCCTGGCCGAATCGGAGGCTTCTTCGCTGTCTCCTGTGAAGGTCAGCATCGAGCTCACTGTGCGACACCATGATCACAATGCTGACATGAACCGAAGAAAGCCAAGAGGAATCTCCGGCGGGTCGTTCCCCAGAGTGGATGGCACTGCCGACAACATGAAGGTGTACGGACCATTGTGGGGAATGGAGCTCGTCACGATGGGCTCAGACAGGGAAAAGAGCCAAGGGCAAGAGGAGGAGGGGAATCACCAAGAGAGCTTCTCCATCGCCATCATCGGCACGCCGCCTTGGCAACAGTAGGGATTGTGAAGACCGACTCCATAGAATAGAGTAAGTAATTCACGAAAAAAAAATGGTTTTGCGTTGTTACGTGTGCTTGATCTCTCTCGTGCAGCACAACGAAAACAACACGCGTTACTCTCTCTTACCTGCCTGCACGAACTAGCTCGGTGCTGTCTCTCTTGTCTCTTCATCATTCTTCCACACGACGCATTTCTTTCTTACTTCGAATGCAGCGTCTAGGCAAGGAGCTTCTTCCGCTTGCCCTGGTCGTCCTTGCCGCGCTGCACAGCTGTGATGCGGTCGCCTAAGCTGAGCGCAATACCCTGAGTCTTACTGCGGATGCGGATGTAACCAGCGATGCGACCGCTGTCCTGCTTTTCCACGCTGAGGTTGACAAGCGCATCCTCTCCAAACACACTCTTTGCGTACAGGTTGGCAGCCAAAAAGTTCGTGTCTCCGCCTAGAGATGCCGTAGGCGTCATGCAACGCATGTTCGTCTTGTCTACCACGTGCTGCAGGAACTGGAACACATTCGAGAGCTCTGTGTGCACAGCCACCTTGTTCTCCCACTCGAACTCGGCCCACATCGCACGGAAGGCTGCGTCTGTGCACGTGGCTGGCTTGATGTAGTCCATGATATCCAGGTGAATATCGTTCAGGTTCACGTACGTCTTCTCGGCTCCTGATGCCGAATCGTACACGATAGTGCCGAAAATGTGGCCCGTTTCAGTGGAGCTAACCTTGATGTTGGCACGGATGGTGCGCTGGTCAAGCGGCCCGATGGTTTGCGGCTGAGGGCGCTCCACGAGCTTGAGGTCACCAATAGTAGACAGGTCCACCGTCAGGTTAGTGAGTGTCTGAGGAATGCGGTTTACCACTAAAATCTCCAGCACAATATCGTAGTCATGGACTGTGACGTAGGCTTCGGCGTACACTGGGTCCGCGAAACCTGTCAACTGGTGCACGTGACGCATCGCACCGGCATACTCGTTGTCGGAGCCGTCGCCCTGCTGGCCAAGAGCGCGGTTAATGTCGGCACCATCATCAATATCAATGTCCGTCGAGCCCAGGGCCTTCTTGCCGCGCAGCTGTCGGAAGTTAATCAGATCGTCCGCCTGTGTCACCGGCTCACCGTCGGCACCACCCGCCGCAGCACGCGCAGCTTCTGCCTCTTGTGCCTTTTGCGTGTCGAGAAGATGGCGGTACGCAGCACGACATTCCTCTGTGATGATTGCGTGCGTTGCCTGCGCGCTCGCGGGGTCTAGCAGAACTCGCACACCCATAAGGATACGGCGTGCAGAGTCCTGGTCGATCTCCTGCTTGCTCGCCTTCGACTGTCCGTAGGCCACGATAGCGCACATGCAACGAGTAGAATCCACAACCAACTTCTTAATTGCAGCGTTGCGAGCCGTAGCGCTAGCAACATCACCGTTTGATACACGGAGGCACAACTTGGTGAGCGTCGAAGCCACAGCCGCGCCGAGGAAGAAGTCGCCATTCAGCAACAGTCGACGCAGACCGGGCACGTTCTCCTCTTCAGCCCCCACAGCCTTCGCAGCCGGAGCAGAGTACGACGTTTCTGTGGCGTACGTGCCGTCTGCCAGCACAACGCTCTTCGTGACAGGCTTCGAGTAAGCGGCACCAGCAGCGGCCGGGTCCTCTGCACCTTCGGAGTTCTCAGTAGGCGCCTTGAGCATTGCCTCCGTAGCCAGCGGCAGACCGCCGATAGCGGTGAAAATGGTGCTGGCCGCCTCGAAGATAGACGTGTCGCTCTCCGTGCCGTCCTCAGGTGGAAGAGTAGCGTACTCCCCTAGGATCCAGAGTCCGACACGGTACACCTTCGCCAACGAGATATCTGTGAACGAAATCATCAGCTTCTGCAGGATACTCTCGCGCAGCTCCGGGTAGCTCTCACACATCGCGCGCACGAAGAGCACGACATCCATAGCCCCGTCCGGCTGGTTGAGGAACTCCATGAGCAGGTGCACCACCGCGTTGGCAACTTCCGGGAACTTGACGGCGCAAGCGTGAATGGCCTTAATCAGCAGGTGGCGGTACTCGCCGGCCTTCTCGCGGGTCTTGTCCTGCGTCTTGACCACCTCGCGCTTCAGGTGGGTCACCACCTCGTCAATGTTACGCACCGAAACGAGGTCCATGGCGATCTCCAGCACCTTCTTGCAGATGTCCAGGTTGGGCGAGCTGAGCGCGCGCATGATGTCCATCAGGATCTCCTGCAGCACCTTGGTGTGGTGCTTCTTGAGGTCGGCGAGGCGGTCCAGCACGATGAGCTTGACGTTGTTGTCGCTCTGCGAGTTGAGCAGGCCGCAGTAGGTCTTGGCCGCGGCGCGCACAGCGGTGGGCGCCGCCGAGAGGGTCACGAGCGTCCAGGCCGCCTCGTAGCTCACGGCCGGGGACGACGAGTTGAGCAGCTGGAAGACGCAGCGCACGAAGCGCGCCTTCTGCGCGGGGTCCTGGCGACACACTTTGCGCGTCATCTCCAGGATCACGAGCGAGAAGCCGTCCCCGAATTTGGCGACCTGGTCCATGGCGTTCATCAGGAAGGTCACGGCGCGGTCCTGCGCGCAGTCGTTAAGCATGATGAAGGCGTTGCGCCTGGCCCCGGCGTCGCTCTCGTTGAGGATGAAGCGCTCGATGAGCTCGGGGGCGTCCGGGATCAGCGCGTCCCCGAAGGTCTTGTACATGGTGTAGACCGTCATGACGGCGTTCTTGCGCACGTACGAGTGGCGGTGCTCCAGGTTGCTCTTGACGGCGTCCTTGAGCGGCTCCAGGATGTCCTTCTCCTTGATCTTGCACAGGAAGCGCAGCATGCAGCCGCGGATGAACTCGTTCGGGTGGTTCAGGTCGTTCAGCAGGGCGTTGCAGACCAGGATCATCTCCGGCAGGAGCTTGGGCGGCGCCGTCTTGGCTGTCTCGCCCGCGGCCGGCTGCTCATACTTGGGGGCGATCTCCCAGTAGACCATGAGCAGCTTCTTGAGCGTGTGGTCGCTCTGCGTGGAGCAGAAGCGGATGATGTGCATGAGCACCTTGGGCAGCTTCTCGCCCTGCAGCAGCGCGAGGATGGCGCTCTTGACGGCGCGGATCTTGAGCTCCACCTTGGGCGACTCGAGGCCCTTGATGATCTCGTCCTGCGACGGGGGCAGCGCCTTCTCCCCCGTCACCTGCTGCAGCAGCACCGTGCAGTAGCGCTCGTTCGTCACGCCCGCCATCGAGGAGCTCGGGATCCTTTTCCACGCGAAGTGTGCTGCTCTGAGTATGAGGAGGGGGGAACGACGCGGCGGCGGCGGCGAAGTGGCGACGTGTAATTGGCTGAAACGACAAGATTGAAGTGGAGGATATCCACCAATGCCATGCACGCGAAGAGTGATTGTCAATTCCGCATTGTGCGCACTTGGGAGGCGATGCTACCACGCGTGGGCGTCGTGTACACGAGGGAGAGCGCGCTGTCGCGCGAGGACGCGCAGCTGGCGACGTATGTGGCGCTGTGTCTGGCCGCCAGCGGTCGCTGCGCCAAGACGTGGCTTGTGGGGCTCAAGAACGACGGCAGGGGCGTCCTCAAGAGCGACAGCAAGTCGGCAGCCGTGGCGCTGCGCTGTGACGGCGCCGTGCTGGACAGCGAGCAGCTGCCGAGCGAGATCTACGAGGAGACGGGGGACTGGAAGGCGCTGGGTCAGTGCGACCTGTGGCTGCTGATGGTGGAGGCGGACGCGACGCTGCAAGTGGCCGAGTTCCTGCACAAGAAGCTGCTGGACAAGGCGGACGAGAAGCAGCCCAAGCGCGTGGTGCTCAGTCTGCAGACGACTATGCGCCGCCTCGCTCAGCTCAACTCGGCGTACGTCAAAGAGTTACGGCGTGGTGGAGATAGAGAGGGTGCTAAGTGGGGCTTTTGCTGGTGTTACTCAGACTGCCGGAGGCCATCGTGCTGCATGGCGGGGCTGCCTTCCAGGTGGTGAAGGACGACAAAGGGGCTCTGAGACCGCTGTCCAAGGGATGCTTCTTCGTGGAGAGGCTGTCGTGAGTGGAGCTTGGCTTGGTGCACTTCTGCTGGAGGTTTACGCAGCGCTGAACACGTTGTGGTCGTGCTGCACAGGAAGGAGAAGACGGTAGCGCTCTATGCGCTGGATGTGCTGGAAGGAACGGGTATCCAGGTGCTCAGTCGTCACAACATCCAAGGTAACGAGTTGTAGTTTACCCATATTGGAGTTACGACACTTCTGACGATTGTTTTGTGCTTTGTAGCGATGAAGTGGGGGTGCACGATGCTGCGTAGTTTCTACTACATCAATGCGCTGACGGGGAATAGCGTTCTTGATGGACTACGCGATCGAAAGACGCGCTTTCTGTTCCTCCAGGCACTGGTAGAGATGGACGAACTGTTTCGAGTTGTGCTGGCAAGTGTGGCTGCTGCCAACAACAAATCAGGCCGTGGGGTTGGGGACTCGAATCCAGATACGAGCGCTGCCACGCTGTTCCCCGTGCGGTCGCTGATGGTGCTGCTTCCTCTTCCCGACTGGATCTTTAACACCTTCGTTCTTCGGGTGTTCGATCTTGGTCTGGGTGCTCCGACCAGCAAAGACACGTCCGTTATCATGGTACAGCACCACTTGCCCCCATTTAGCTGGTACTATTTAGTTTGCGTCTGACGTTGCTTTCACCACTGGAATGCTAGACCGACTTGGAGGCGAGCCCACCCTTTCCGACAAACTTCGAGGCTGAGTTCCGCGATGTTTTCGAGTTGGCAGCAGGACGCAACATGCCTCTGCCGGCTTTGGAGATGTTGCAGACGACGCTCTTGTCCGTCAGAAAGCAACAACTGGTGGAGCAGAAGGATGGCGTCGGCTCCAAAACGCTGCTGCGTATTGACAGCGGCGTGCTCCTCGCAGAGGTGAACCTTTCTCCTCATTGTACTGCGGCATCGCGCACCTTTTTCCTGAAAGTGTTCGCTACGTTCGTGCTCACCTTGCTGTTGGGGCTCTACCTCTTTGTCTGGTAAGGTGAATTGTACACGAGACGCTTGGGTTCTCCGAAGTTAACGTCGTTCTTGGGTCTCATTTTGCCGACTCAAAATCTGGATATGTTTGATTCTCTTCTTGGCATTGGGTCAATCTTAGAGCCTGTTTTGTTTTTGCTCGAGCTTTGGATTGATCTTGAAGTAGGCGTTGTTCTTCCGCGTATTTGAGAACTGCTAACTTGTGTACCAGCACTTTTGTGTTTGCTTGTGAAAATGGTATCAGAGCCATGACGCGTGTTGTTATGGAAGTGGGTGGCAGCTTTCCTTTATGAAGCCCCATGTACTGCACAATTGCTTCGACGTGTTGGCGCCGTGTCGTAACACCAGCCCAGAACTGCTCGCCCAGAGCACAAGCGCGTACGTTTTGCTGCAATTGCATCAACGGGTAAAATGCTACCTGAAACTCGGTCGAGCCTTTCACCAAATCCTCTAGATCAACTAGCGTGTTGTCTTCGATGTCGTTGCTGATCTGAAGTTGTTTCGCAGAACCCTGATTGTTAAGGTTCTTCCGGTCCCGTGCTACAAGCTTTTCACGCGCAGTGTTGACATTTTTGGCGAAGTAAAAACTGCTGTCGTTCTTAAGCCCCTCGCAGAATGCTCGAAGCTCCCGACTATCCATGAGCCCAGATTCATCAACGTCAAACTGTTTGAAAGCGTAGTGAAGCAATTCACCCTTCGACCAAGTCGCAATAGTCGCCACAGAGATAACGAAGTCATCGAAACACAGCCTCTTGATATCGCGAGCAAGACCAACAGCTTCAAACAGACCTTTTGTGAGCTGTCGTGGATGCTCACGTGACATTTTGAAGAACTCGCCGGTAGTGATTTCTCCTGTCCCCAGTTGTTCTTCACGCTTGAAGGCGCGGTGCATAGCTACCACATGACGCTTTTGGAGTCCAAACGAACTGCAAAGTTTTTCGGCACGCTTCGTCTCGAGTAAAGTGCCATATTGTACGCTCGCAAATCCACCAGTATTGTCCGTTGCCGACGCAGCCCCCGAGTCTGAGGTCGCGTTGTCGACAGTAATTGTGGAAGTACCTCCAATAGACTTTGGCTTGACCTGAATTTTTTGCGGCAGTGGCTTTGAGTGTACGTGTACATCGGTTTGGAGCTCTACATCGCCGATTTCGTGAACTTGATGACCCAATTTCGATGCTGGAGTTTTCTGTTTCTTCGTCTTCGGTGTGCCATTTTTCTCTTTCTTCTTCTTTGGACTGCCCTGTGCGTGTGATGAGGTCCCGTCACCGTCGCGTGATCCCATCGGAGACAAGGAAGGAGTCATGAAGAAGATTTCGGTTCACTCACAAGGTCGCTCGCCGTTGCTATTATGACATGTTGTGCGTTGACCACAAATAGCAGCTTCTAAAATACCATTACGTTTTCGTGCCTAGCAGCAAAGGTGCTAAGTGAGCTGCTGCATCAGATACAGGCCAAAATATCGTGCGGCATCCCCTATGTATATTATTGCAGTTGTCAATTGTGGCGTCCACATTATTACGTTCACAACCATAGCATGAGCGAGCATTATTGAAAGTGAAAGACCAATTGAAGATGATGGTTGTAGCCATGACCCAAGATCTGCAGCATAATTCGGAAGGAGTCTCACGTCTCCATTCGATATGGCCGACTGCTTGAAATTCCAGAAACCGAGGCGGTGGCCAAGAGGCTGGGTATGACATGTGAAGGCGTAGGAAGATGACTCAAACAGCGACACCGTAACGATACGACCACCTCTCAGTGAGGATAACACGTTGGGGAGGGCATAAATCCTAACCAAAGAGCTTCTTCCACCTTGCCAATGTCACGATTTCGGTAAGGCAGACCACTTGTGATCGGAATTTACGCATTATTTACACGCTGGATGCGTCGACGGATGTTCAGTTTTGGTGCTTCTACGATGTCTCTCGTGAAGTGCACAACGACTCGGCGAAGTTCTTTACATATTTGAGGTCGTGTTCGTCGCACTTCCACCGTCTTTTTCGCGGTTGATCGAGTCCACCACAGCATTCGCACTCGGACCGTAGGTGAAAAGAACTGGGAGAGGAAAGTGCATACTTTGCCTCACCTTCTGTTGCATCTTTGCCTTCACCGCGGAAGTGTGCCACGAATGAGATTCAAGAATTGGCTGTTGGGTGTGGTGCTCAGATGAAAACACCGTCCTAGTGCCAGTTCGTGCAGTAGCGAAACAACAGCATCGTGATGAAGCCTCGGCAAAAGTTTAATACCCGTGCTTGCTGTGCAAGAGCACAGAGCGAAAGATTCAAGTCCGTGGATTGATCACTTTGGAGGGTCTGGATGTGGTTGTCCCTCTTCTTGAATTCCATCCAGCACCAGCTTCTCTGCTTCTACATCTGCTTGTGCTTGCTCCTGCCATATTCGCTCCTCTTCGGCGTACTTGAGGACTGCCAACTTGTGCACCACCAATTGAGCGTTGGCTTGGGAATACGGCAGCAAGTACGCTACAATTTTCTTCAACATCGAGAAGGACGGTAGCTGCCCCTTATGCATCCGCATGTAGTGCACAATGACTTCAACCTCCTGGCGTCGTTGTGCGACCCTAGCCCAGAAGCGTTCGCCAAGTGCGCAGGCACGAACGTTTTGTTGCAGCTGTATCAATGGGTAAAATGCCACTTGGAATTCTGCCGAGCCTTTCGCCAAGTCTTCCAGCTCCACCAGCGTGTTGGCTTCAATATCCGCGTCGGTTTGAAATTGTCCAGACGTCTCTTTGTACTGCTGCTGGTGGTTATTCCGTACTAGTTTTTGTCGAGCGGTATTGACGTTCTTGGCGAAGTAAAAGCTGCTGTCATTCCTCAGACCCTCGCAGAATGCGCGAAGTTCACGCCCATCCATGATTCCAGATTCATCCACGTCAAACTGCTTGAAAGCGTAACGCAACAATTCACTTTTGGACCAAGTCGCGACGGTCGCAACACAGACGACGAAGTCATCGAAGCGCATTCGTCGGAGATTGCGATCAAGACCCACTTCCCCAAACAAACCTTTCGTGAGCTGTCGCGGCTGCTCGTGCAGCATGAAGAAGAACTCGCCCGTTGTGATTTCTCCAGTTCCAAGTTGTTCTTCGCGCTTGAAAGCACGCAGCATCGACTCGACGTGGCGCTTTTCAAGCGCCAACGAGGTACAAAGTTTTTCTGCAAGCTTCGTCTCAAGTAGCAGGCCATAGTTTCCACCGGCAAAGCCCCCACTTTCATCCACTGCAGGAGTAGTAGCAGCTTCCGCGTCAGTTGCTACTGCGGCACCAACCGCAACGGCGGAACTTCCGGTTTCTAGCAAAGTGGCGAATGACCGCTGCTTGACCTGAACTTTTCGTTGTGGCGCCATTGTTTGGACGTTCGATTGGACTTCTACAGCGCGGTCGGTGACGCCATTTGCGGGGCCTTGATTACCATTTTCTCGTGTCTTTCGCTTCTTCGACGTCTTGGGCTCTCCATCTTTCGAGACTGGGGTGCCATTCTTTAAGACCTTTTTCTTTTTCTTCTTCTTCCGAGTCTCTGAAGCGGGTGCTGACGCTACACTACTCGAAGCCTTCGAGTTGTCGGACGTCTGCGCGGTTTTACTTCTCGCTCTGCCAGGCTTGACATCTTCTCGAGCTTTCGTAGTATTGACACCAACCATGAAGGAGGTTATTTAATGAGATCGGCTGACTTAAAATACGATGGAGAGAGAAATACGTTACCAGATTGACAAAGCCTCCTTTGATATATTTGTGTCCTTAACGGCACGAATTCATCCCAGCACAGCACGCACATGAGTCGACCGACTTCATTTGAGTCTTGTCACACGACATGAGTGTCAAACGCATTTCGTGGGTCAGGATCCAGCGTCGGTCTCTCAAGCCCACGAAGATTGTCGTTAGTGCGCAGACAGCAGCTCAAGCTAATTCAACGCCAACTCGAAGGGTGTCTCTTGTCTCGGCAATCTACGGCCGATTGCTTGAAAATGCCGAGACCGAGCAGATGTGCAAGCGCCTGGGGATGTCCCGTGACGACGTGCGCCAGCTACGCCGGAAATTTGATGACGAAGATGGCTCCCACAGCGACACCGTGACCATCCGGGGCTTTTTCCACTTGATCAACGACGACAAAGCGTTCGAGCGGTCTCAGATCCTGACCAAGGGACTGCTTCGCCTGGCGAATGTCACGACTTCGGTGGCTCGGGTCACGTTCGACCAGTTCTTGCGCGTCGTGTGCACGTTCGCGGCCTTCTCCGAGACACAACTTTGGCGCTTCTTCTACGATTCGTATTTCGCAGGGGGGATAAACACCGTGAACGCGCGTCGGCTGGGCGAGGTCCTGCAGGCAGCCGGGGGTTCCTACGCTCACAACATCGAGGTGGCTGCTCGGCACTTCGCAGCCAACGCAATATCCCCATTGACCGGCCTGCCCTCGTCTCTAACCTTTGACGAGTTCCAGGAGCTCGTCCGTCGGAACCCCGTGGTCTTCTTCCCACTCGTCCAACTACAGCGCAACGTGCGCGCTCGCACGCTGGGTGAGAAATACTGGGAGCGCAAAGTGCGAGAGCAAGAGCTGGTGCCGCCGCTCGTCGCGTATCTGCGTGTTCACCATGGCAATCTGCCTCGAATGGGTCTAATGGACTGGGCACTGAGCGTCGTGCTAGGCGCAAACGCTGTGATGTTTCGGGCACGAACACTGGCTCGGCGACAGTACAGCGAAGAGATGAAAGGTTAATCCGGATCGGTATTCAGACGAAGGCCTTGTGCGTAAAGTTCGCCGGCACGCTTGCGGATCTGGAACGTCTCGCTGGAGAAAATGTTTGCAACACTTTCACGAAACGTGAGCTGCGGGATCGCTCCGTGGTGTCGACGCATGTAGCTCACAAGCTCTTGGACTTTGAGCTTATTGGCGGTGACGCGGGACCAGCGAGATTCGCCTAACGTCGCCGCTCGCACATTTTTCTGCATGTTCATGATCGGGTAGAAGGCCACGGGGAAGTTCTTGGCAAACTTCATGAACTCGCCCAGATCCACCAGCCTGTCGTCAGGGACGAAGGCAGCACGACCTTCTTTACCCTCGAGCATCTTAACGGCCGTGGCAACATTTGCTGTGAAGTGGAACTGCTTGCTCTGTAGTTCCAGACTCATTTGGGTGAACTCACGCTCGTCCAGCGCGCCGGACTGATCGTCGTCGTACAGGTCGAACACGAACTGATAGAGCTCGGGCTTTGTGAGCACGGCGAAGTTCACAACACAGAGCAGATACTGGTCGAAGGACAGGAACTTTTGCGTGGCTGGAATGTCGGCAAACTTGAAAATGCCCATCGTTAAGGGTCTTTGCTCCTCGTTAATCATGAAAAAGAATTCCGCTTGGGTAATCTCTCCGCTAGCAAAACAAAATCATTATCGTCAGCCGAGTTTGAATTTGAACAATACCAAGAGAATACTACGCGAACGTACGAGTGATACATGTCGTTGTCGGCGTACTTGCGCTTCATTTTCCGGATGTCGCTCAGTGTCAGTCCGAGCCCTGAGCACAGGTCTTCGCACCGACCCGTGTGCACTAGAGCGTCGTAGATGCCCTTGGCCTCCCCCTCCGGGTCGGTCGCTTCTCCTTCATTCGAGTCCGCTTGAATCTTGTTCCCTGCACTATTGCTTCGTTTAGGAGGAGCCGACTCCATTTTCCCGACAGCAGTCGAAGTTTTGTTGGATTTCTTGTTGTCAACGTCGTCCGCAGCGATGCCAGGCATCACCTTGTTCCCGCGGGGCTGTGGAGGAGGAGCCTCCTTGGTGCCTGTGAGCGTAAGCTTCTCGCGGTTCAAAGCATCGCTGAAGTCGTTCGAGGCATCTGGTACTTTCGCCTTCGGCTTGCCTCGAGGCGCCATCGCTGTGCAGGAACCAACAACGGAGACGTCCAAGCTGATGACGACTGCGTCATAAGACGCGGCGCAACTCTGACCAAAATATAAGCTGCCCAACATGGCTACATTCAACTTCAACTCGTTTCGAGAAAAACTCCAGATCTGGAACTTTCCAATTCTAGAAGTACTTCTAAAACAGAACCAAAAATCTACCATTTCAAATCTCGCCTTGATCACTCGCAACCTCAAGCGCTAAGATGCGTCGCCGCCCCGGCCACCCAAGCGCCAACGCGGCAGGTCCGTCCCTTCTCCCCGCTATTGCATCTGCTGCGCCTCCGCCTCCTCTCCGTGTTGCCGCTTTCCCCCGCTCTGTAGCCTCTCGATCACTGACTTATCACCCATTCTCTCAATGTATCAACCCACTCATAGACTCCGACGCCGTGCAACGTGCCCGTTACGCCAATGCAGAGGGGGATCCGGGCGTTGCACTGGTCAAAGCTGTGGCTGGACGAGCTCTCAAGTCCCCCAAGGTCCGCGTGGGGCTCGTGCTGTGGGCCGTCGGCCTCTTCTTCATGCTGCTGGCCCCAGGGCTAAGCACGGTGACCCCGGAGATGAAGGCCACGTACGAGGGCATGGTCGTGGAGGCTGCCAACATGCCAGAGTACCACGAGGCCTACGCCAAGTACACGGAGGCTCAGGCCTACGCTGACGAGGCCAAGGTCTGGTTCTGGCGCTTCCGGGAGCCGTACAAGACGCTGGTGGACCAACGCCAGCCAGAGGCCGACAAGTGGGCGGTCGAGGTGGCGAGAACGGAGCGGAAGCAGGAAGACCAGATGAAGAAGGCGCGCGCGTACGTGGGCCTCTGGTCGGACTTCGGACTGGCAGATGTGCGTGCTAGATTCTGGAGCGCCTTTGAGAAGGGCAAGCTCTTCGCGCAGCAGCAGACGTTCTACCACGTCATCATGCGGGTGCTCTCAGCGCGGGATGAGGACGTGCTGAGCACGATCCTGAACTGGGTCTTCGTGGCTGTCATGAACTTCACGACGGGGCTGCTGGGTGCGCTCTTCTACTTCTTCTTCTCGCTCGTCAACATGGTGTTCTCGTACCAACCGGATCCGCTCAGTGCGACGGCGTTCGTAGTGCTGGGCTTCATCGGCGCTGCGAGCGTTGTGGCCTCGTATTTATTCGCGATCTACGGCATGGTGGCCAGTGGCGTCTACATGGTGGGCAAGGTCGTCATGCGCGATGCACTTGAACAAGAACGTCGCCAGCAGCAATTGCGGGGTGAACGACAGGAATGGTAGACACGGGACGACTTGATGCTGAAGGCACAAACGGAAGTTGTTCCTTAAACGCCGCAGAACGGAGCTACATATCGACACAACATAATAGGATCCAGGCGGCTGCTGTAAATGAACCACTTCTTATGCTACTGCAAACTCCTTCTTAAGCCCACCTCATCGATAGCTGCCAACCAACTCTCCCAGAGCGACTTTGATCGACTGGTGTTTTTTTGGGCGCGAGTTTTGTACTACTAGTATATCGTTTGAACCTTGCACTGCGGTGCTGGGGGTCCGCCAACGCTTTCGTTCTGGTCCCCCGCCTGACAGTTTACTCTTTCTTCAGCGTTGCTCTCGTTGCTGACAACTCGTAGCTGGTCGTCTTGATACTGGCTCTGTTCATGGCTCACGGTGTGATCCTAGTTACTGTAGTAGTACTTCCAGTAAACAAGAACAAGAACATTTTTCCCCAGTTCACTCGTGTTTTCCCTGACCTCTGTGACGCACAGCTCTAGGGCAGCTCGAAGTGCTTACAACTTGGATTCAACCGTGCCGTACGGGGTGTTGTTGGCGTGGACAGGGACGTCAATCAGAGGCCCAAGCAAGTGCCAGCCACCGTCAACGTGCATCGTGTCGCCCGTCACGTACGCTCCAGCGGGTGACAAGTAGTACAGCACGCCAGCCGAGACTTCCTCGACGCTGCCGACGCGCTTGGCCGCAGTGGCGCTTCTCGCTGCCACGTGGAACTGCTCCGCGCCGCCCTCGTAGTTGTCAACACCGCTCGACAGGATGATACCCTACCACAGTCGCACACAACAATGAGCGTTGACCATTTCCACGTGTTGATGCAGCACTCGAAACGTACCGGAGCGACGCAGTTTAGCGTGATGCCTGAGGCGGCCCACTCCACCGACAGCGACTTGCTCAGGTTCTCGATAGCAGCTCGAGCAGCGCCACTGTGCGCCATCATCGGGTACCCTTTGTCGATCACGAGGATGATGTTGACGACCCTGCCGCCGTGCTCCTTCATGTACGCGTGGTACGTCTTCTTGGTCACCATGAACGTGCCGTTCCTGCTCGTCCACTGCGCGTCAGATACACCAGTGCTCCACAGTGTGTACAATAGCAATGCTTGCAACGTACAGGTTCGTGCGCATGATGGCCTCCCACCCTTTGAGGCTCACGTTCTCAATCGGGGCCCGGAATTGTCCACCCGCTGGAAAAATGGCATCAAAAAGCAAAAATGAGTTAGCACAACACCCCAACACTCAACCGTATCAAGGACACAACGCTCACCGTTGTTAATGAGGAAGTCGACGCGCTTGTACTTGGCCAGCGTCTCGTCCACCAGGTTGTCCACCTGCTCCTCCTTGCGGATATCGCACACGATCGGGTGGATGACGTCCTTCAGGTCGCGTCCGCCGGCGTCCAACTGGCTGCGGATCGTCTCCGCCGCCGCGCGAAGCCGCGCTTCGTTCCTGGCCGCGATCACGACCGAGCAGCCGAGTGACGCCAATTCGTGGGCGATGCAGCGACCGATCCCGGTCCCGCCGCCGGTCACGATGGCCTAAGCGAACCCTAGTTAGGGTTTGGAGAGTGCAAAATGGAGGAGGGGGTGGACGCACCACTTTGCCGCGGAAGAGGTCGGGGCGGAAGATGCTCGAGGCGGTCGGGGCGCGGATCATGGCGGCGTGGCGAGGCGAATTCGATTGTGTCAATGCTGGTGAGGGATGAAGCTGTTGATGCATCAAAGTGGCTGCGCTTCAACTTCCAATTCGAGGATGAATGGGTTTAGGTCGATTCAGATTTGAATTGTGAGGTTGAAGTTGTCCTCTAGTTTTGCTGACGCTGCAACCCAGAACCCCACACACGTCGGTATGAGGCTGGGGATCGAGCAATATGTGGATATTGCAATTTGCATCTTGCTTGTCGGGGAATCCGAAACACGCATCACACTCCTATTTTCCATCATGGCACTGATCCAGGCCGGAATTCGGCCTCACTCTCTTTGTTTGTTTACTTTCCCTTCGCTGCTCCTCCATGTCAAATACAAATACCGTACATGTACACAATTCCAGGAGACATCAATGGAATTCAGCAAATGTCTATGACGACGATACCGGAGCATTCATCAGCACGTCTCCACGCTCACCTTTACACGCACCGAGACGCGATCACGACGGTGCAGCCCAGGAACGCCAATTCGCACGCGATCGTCTTCCGGATTCATGTGCTGCGCCCCGTGACAATGGTCCAGCGGATAGCAGCGATGCATTTCCTACGAGTTAGATGCCACGTCCTGCTCAATTGTGACCCATGCTGTGAAGTTCACCGTGAACAGGCCAGGCCGATCTGATGCGGGGTATTGACATCATCATTCATCACAAATACGTGGCCAACTTGGTCGACAAACATGCTTGGCTTGTCTTGAGAGTTTACCTAGCTACTACAGTCAGTCTCTTGTCTACGTTGTATCCTATGCGCAGGCAAGGCCATCTACGCTTGCATCCTAGCCAGAAGCTCCAGAGTTCGCTTTGATGAGCTGCTGGATCCTGAACTGGTTCCTCCGTTTACCTCACGGCGTCGTAGCGGTCTGGGCGCTTCTTCGAGAAGACGATCTGCACGAGCTGGATGGTACGCGCACGGAAGCCGGCGGCGCAGTACTGCAGGTAGAAGTCCCACATTCGGCAGAAGACCTCGGGGCGGTCGATGTCGCCCTTCTGGAGGTGGCCCTGGAAGCGCTCGTACCAGCACATGAGCGTCTTGTCGTAGTCCGGGCCCAGGTTGTGCACGTCCTCCACGACCAGCTTGCGCTCCGAGAAGGTCACCATCTGCGCAACGGACGGCAGGAACCCGTTGGGGAAGATGTACTTGAGGATCCAGCGCTGGATCGGCACCTCGATGGAGCGGTTGGCGGCGATGCCGTGCACCAGGGCGAGGCCGCCGTCCTTGAGACAGCGCTTGATCACGCCGTAGTACTCGTCCAGGTTCTTGTAGCCCACGGCCTCGACCATGGCGATGGACACGACACGGTCGAACTGCCCGTGCATCTTGCGGTAGTCGCAGTACTCGAAGCTCGTGAGGTCGCTCACGCCCTCGCGCTCGGCCCACTCGCGGGCGCCCTTGAGCTGCTCGTTGGAAATGGTGATGCCCGTGACGTGCACGCCGTACTCCTTGGCGAGGAAGCAGCCGAGGCCGCCCCAGCCGCAGCCGATCTCGAGCACGCGCATGCCTGGCTCGAGCTTGAGCTTCTTGGCGATCAGGTGCAGCTTGTTGCGCTGCGCGGCGTCCAGGTCGTGCTCGTCCTCGACGCCCTTCCAGTAGGCGCACGAGTACTGCATGTACGGGTCCAGCCAGAGCTTGAAGAAGTCGTTGCCCAGGTCGTAGTGGTGCGCGCCGACGATGCCGGCGCGCGAGGGCGACTGGTAGTTGAAGATCTTGCCGCCCAGCGCCACGAACTTGGCGTTCCAGGCCTTGAAGATCTTGCGCCGCTTGTCCGCGGGCAGCGACAGCAGGCGCGTGAGCAGCTCGTCCAGCGGGAGGATGGCGTCCCACTTCTTGGCCATGTAGGACTCGCCGATGGCCAGCATTCCGCGGTCCACCCAGTCGAGGAAGATGTCGTCGTCGTACACGCGGATGTCGCGGTCGATGACGATATCGGCGTCCGCCATCATGCCCTTGAAGAAGGCGGCGGCGCGCGCGCGAAGCACGGGGCGCATGGCCACGCGCAGCAGGTACGAGCCGGCGGTCACGCCCGTGACGGCGGCGGCGACGATCAGCGCGGTCTTGTGCTTGTCCGACATGGCAGAGACGATCTGGAGCAGCTCTGCTTCGTCGAGGGGGGCTTGGATTGTGAACGCATTGCCACGTCGACGACGCCGGGAGGACCCGTGCAGTTTGTGGACCTGGCTGGTGCTCTGCCCCCGTGGCTCGGCTTTGGCGGATACAGTGCAGAAATCGTGGGGTCAGGACAGCTGCTATATAGGATTGCAGGGAGCGGAGTTGTATGCTTTTGACTTGAAAAGGGGCAGTTGGAAAGACGAAATAAGAATAAACTTTCAGGACCGAGCAGGTGATGATTGATGCCACTGCCAGGCATTGCCCGCCAGCAGCCCGAAATGGATTCATGACGCCGGCGCCGCGGCTGACCGCAGGCTGCTTTGCCGAGAGTTAGCTATGATAGAAGTGCAGTCCGAGAGCATTATCCCGCAGAAATTGCGCGCTTTGACGGCACTGTCTTGCGGCCATGGAGAGCGTCGGGTCATGGAGAGGTGCCAAGACGATCGAGTTCGCAGGCGTGGATCGGGCTACCCTCGCACAAGGCAAGGCGAGCCGAACTTACCGCCAGTGCTGCATCCCCATCTTTGTTGCTGTCGTTGCTTGCTCGGGCCTCGCGCTTGCTGAGGTGGCGCTGCGCCAGTGGCTCCTGCTGTCGCCGAGCGCACGACGAGCGTGGCGTTCTTTGCTTCCGCAACTTCAATAGCTTTGACGGCGATGACATCGCCAGCCTCACGCGATCGTAAGACAACAGCTTCATCCAATTGGCGTGGGTGTCAACTCGTTGCACCATACATGTAATTCAGACCGGAAGCTGAAGTTTGCCATCGATACAGTAACAGCCGTTGGGGTAGTCGACCGTGCCGCTTCAAGCTGAGGGCACTCGAACTGCTCTCACCATGGCGGCTGCTGTACGTGCGCCTTGCTGATCCCTTCAATACGAGTGTGAACCCCTGCTTCGTCGCACGCGGGCAAGAGGGTTTAACGGAGATCAAACAGCGCAAGGTATCCGCCGCTAATCTTGAAGCCATCTTGATCGTAAGATGGATACATATCTGGAAGCATAAACCCTTTATAAACGCATACTGATTTCCTATAGTGGTGTTTTGAACACTATTTTGTGTATACCACCCCGATTCGCGTTTGGGGCCGCAAACTCGTGTTGCGAACCCGACGTGAGCGCTATCCTCGGGAGATACACGACCAGAGTAGCAGCATGGGCGCCAAGCAGTCGCGCGTGGTGACGTCCGAGGCGGCGGCGGAGCTGCGTCCGGAGGACGAGCATGAAGGGGAGACGCGGGCCTCCATCCGCCTCACGCCGGCGCTCATCGACCAGATCAACGGCACGCAGGACGCCTCCAACAAGGCCAAGCAGGCGGCGGGCGGCATCAACGCGCAGTACGGGGCTGCAGATTCATACCCTGGCATAGTATACTATTTTGCTCATGTAATGTACTATTGCAGGCAGCAGGCGGCCATGAAGAAGCAGCTGCAGATAGCCTACGCCAAGGTGCGGCGACGTCGGTGTATCAATTTGGTGTGGCGCTGCTGCTTCTGACTGACGAACGGATCCTTTGGCTATTGCAGGGTGCTGACGACTACCGGAAGAAGATGGAGGTGGAGCTCAAGCAGCAGAAGCAGGCGCCCGCCGGCGCGCCGAGTCTGGCGCAGCAGGCGCAGCTTGCCAAGCAGCAGGAGGAGCGCGAGAACGAGCGTGTGGAGCAGCTCGTGGCCGAGATCAACAAGAAGAAGTACCGCGCGCCGCTCCACGACGTGCAGTGCTCCCCCGAGCGCGAGGCGTGCTTGCAGTGTTATAGAGACAAGAAGAGCGACGTCTTGGAGTGCAAGGAAGTGGCCGACGCCTTCGTGCGGTGCGCCCGGCAAAACACCGAGGTCGGCAGCAGCAGCTCGAGGAAGCCTTGGTAACTCTGTGATGGTGCCGAGTTTCTGACATTGTGTGCTTTGATAACTTCAGAAATTCGTCGGAGAGAACTGAAGAGTCTTCTCGTTTCAGAAGATTTAGCGGCCTCTACAATTCGCGGCGGCGGCAGCGATGAACTCGGCCGCTTTTTGCTTGGATCACTGTATGCTGGTGACTTGATAAGCCTCCTGGAGGAACGAGTGCTGACACGAACGCGAGCTGGTCACTCAGAAGAAAACCAAACAGAAAAAAGAAAGATGGCGACGTAATAAACGCCCGGTGGGATGGAAGAGGGAACAGTGCTCGATGTGCGTCAGAATACAGACCTTCTCGTTGCTTCCAGGATACCAACTTGTTTGCATTGTGCGGTGCACAAGGGCATCTTAGTTTCCTTTCCGGATTGGCCTAGTCTGGATCCAGATTCACAAGAGTTAAGCCTGCGCATCGAAACGTGGTTTATTAAGGTGTCGATCTTTTTGTTTGTCCTGTTCCTCTTACTGCCACAGAGTCTGCCGTGAGGGTTCATCCCTTATCTCACGGTGCCTTGGCCTTCGCTAGTTCATTTCAGCCTGATACGTTTTACTTCTTGTCGAAGATGTTGCCGATCATGCCCGGACGAACGTAGTCCTTGGGCTTGCCAATCTCAGCACCAAGGCCATCGAAGCTGTCCACCTGGATGATGACCTCGCGCGCAGCCTCGACGTCGTCAATGAACTTCTGTTCATCGATGGTGGCACTGCGCTTCTGCTTGCGCAAGGCGGTCAGCGTGTGGTCGGCCTTCACTGCCTTGGGCAGTGTCGCGTTCAGCAATGCTACACGATCCTTCGGGTCCTTCGACACGAACACGTTGTCGCTCAACAAGTTGCGCACAGCCGAGTCGGTGGAGATCAGATCGGAAACCTGGCGCATCTGCTTGTCCGTCGGGGCGTCGTACGGCAAACCGAACGGGAACGACATTCCGCGCATGATCGGACCGACACCCGGCACGGGGAAGTTCTTGCTGATGCCAACGATGCCCTGCTGCGCTTCGTAGCAAAGCTGCGCCATGGCGTAGTCGAAGATCACATCGATACCCTCAATGTGGCGGTTGTTCTTGTAGAACCACATAGTCGAGTAGCCCAGGTAAAGGCTCGAGAACACATCTGCAAAGCGGCCCGAGATCATTTCAGCGAACTTGAGCTTGCCACCAAGCACCAACGACAGATCCGCGCACATGGCGAAGTTCTTCGCCAGCTTGTCCATCTGAGATTCGTAGTGTGCAAGCAGGCCGCTCTGCTTTTTGAAGCGCGAGCGCGTGACAGCCGTCTTGAGTGAGCCGGCCGTGTTCGTAACACCGTGCTGCACCAGCTTGACCAGCTCCTTCTTGAATCCGTCCAGGTCGTCGCCGTGCTGGATGGTCTTAATGAGCTCGTACAGGTGCGGGTGGGCTCGCGTGAGACCCTGGCCGAAGATGATGAGCGAGCGCGTGAGAATGTTAGCGCCCTCCACCGTGATGACCACGGGCAGCGAAGTGTAGATGTTGGCGAGGAAGTTGTTGGGGCCCTTGCAGATACCTGCTCCACCGAGGACATCCATGGCACGAATCACCGTATCACGACCACGATCCGTGATCTGCTGCTTGCACACGCCACTGATGACAGCAGGCTGCTCGTGTTGGTTGATCATAGCGTTCACCATGTGCTGGCCGCTCGTCATGATGAAGGCATTGCTGCCCATGGTAGCAAGCTGCTCCTGGATACCCTCCAGACTGGCAATCGGCACCTTGAACTGCTTACGGATGCGAGCGTAGGCGCCAACGGCGTTAACCGACAACTTGGCACCAGCAACTGCCGAAGCCGGCAGACTGATGGAGCGCCCTTCGGCGAGGCAGTCCATCAGCATGTTCCAGCCGTAGCCGACACGCTCCTGGCCGCCGATGATCTTCGACATCGGGATGAACACGTCCTGGCCCGTCACAGGGCCGTTCATGAACGGGATCGAAATGGTATCGTGTCGCTTGCCCATCTGAAGGCCAGGGTGATTGCGTTCAAGCAATGCAACCGTGATACCCGGGCTTCCCTTGCCCTTCAGCAGTCCCTGGGGGTCCTTGATATCCACAGCCAAGCCCACACACGTGGCAACAGGTGCCAGAGTGATGTAGCGCTTGTTGAACGAGGCGCGGATGCCCAGCACGCCGTCCTGCTCGCACACAACGCCAGTGTCACGCATGGCAGCAGCGTCTGAGCCCGACGACGGGCCCGTGAGACCGAAGCAGGGCAGGTGTTTGCCGTTGGCCAAGCCAGGCAGGAAGTCGTTCTTCTGCTCCTCCGTTCCGTAGCGGAGCAGCAGCTCGGCGGGTCCCAGCGAGTTGGGCACGCACACGGTGACGGCGGCCGTGGCGCTGCGCGTGGCGATCTTGGTGATCACGACCGAGTGGCCGTGCGCGCTGAACTGCTTGCCGCCGTACTCCTTGGGGATGATCATGCCCAGGAAGCCCTTGTCCTTGATGAACTGCCAGACCTCGAGGGGCATGTCCTGGGCGCTCGTGACGCCGTAGTCGTCGATCATCTCGCACAGCTGCTGCACCTCCGTGTCCATGAAGGCCTGCTCCTCGGTGTTGAGCTGCGCCGAGTACTTGTCGAGCGTGGCGAGCGACGGCGCGCCCGAGAAGATGTCGCGGTCGAAGCCCACGGTGCCGCTCTCCAGCGCCGCCTTCTCCGTGTTGGACATGCGCGGCATCACGCGCTTGGCCAGCTTGTACAGCTGCTCGGACACGAACGCGCGCGACTGCGTCTGATGCAGCGCCTGGACTGCCGGCAGCGCCGAGCGCGCGGCCACGAGCCGCAGGCCGCCGAGACGCGTCGAGCTCTTGAGCAGCGCTGGGGGCAGCATCGTGCAGGTTGGAGCGGAAGTGGGAGATCCGTGGGTTACTGAGTCGATTCGGAAGTGCGCGCCTCCTCGCGTTGAAGTGAAAGTCCTCGCGTTTGATTGGCCAATTTGCAGTCACGTTGGAACTGTCGGAGATTCCGACGTGCAAAAAGGTGTGTCGTACATAATAAGAAAAAAACACGTCTCAGTTGAAGCGAAGAGCTCACTCATGTCGGCGCGGTCGCTGGTCTCGCGCTTGATCCCGCCGCTCGCGGCGCATTGGCACAAGGGCCAGCAAGGTACGTAACACCTTCACATCTACTACAACTGCTAGCGGTTCTGACGGTGCTGGTATTGCCGTGATGCAGGGCGTGTGGGCGTCCTCGGCGGGTCTTTCGAGTACACCGGCGCTCCGTTCTACGCTGGCGTCTCGAGCCTCAAGACGGGGGCGGACCTGTGCCATCTCTTCTGCGTGGAGGAGGCGGCCGTCCCCATCAAGAGCTACAGCCCCGAGCTGATCGTGCACCCCTTGCTGCGCTCGGACGCGGCGTTGGCGAAGGTTGAGGAGTCGAAGCGCGCTGAGGTCTTGGCGGAGGCGGTGAAGAGGATCGCGCAGGTGCTGCCGAGACTGGACGCACTAGTTATCGGCCCCGGGCTGGGGCGAGATGCCAGTGTGCTGGAGATCACTCGACAGGTGATCGCTAGGGCCAAGGAGGCCAAATTACCGTTGGTTTTGGACGGCGATGCTCTTTATCTTGTGAGTTTGGAGCCGGACACGGTGAAGAGCTACACGAACGCCATCCTCACGCCGAATGCCGTAAGAGCTGCTGTGAGTCGGAGTGATGGTGGACACTGCAGGCGTTGATAAGGTGCTGTCGCTGTGCCTAGATGGAGTATGCGCGACTGTGTGCTACTACACGGATCCTGCCGAGCGTTGACGTCGCTCAAGCTGCGGAGATCCCACCGGCTCAGCTCTGCGAGGCGTAAGTATCTGCATTATTTTGGTGAGGGCTGGAGTTGTTTGTGTCTGCACTGGTCACTGAAACATTTGTTGGATTGTTCGAGTATAGCCTTGGGTTCCCGGTTATCATTCAGAAGGGCGGCGTTGATACGTTATCGGACGGCACGATCAGTACGGTGCAGTGAAACGCCTTCCGAAGCTGGCCGACAGTTGGGGCACGTGCTAACACTGCTTGTATTGATCTGATCTGCACAGCTCTGAAGAACGATGAATTTGGGTGCCCACGCCGGTGCGGTGGGCAAGGAGACGTACGCTTGAAATCCGGTTTGTAACAAGTTGCTGGAATCTTGGGATCGATGCACTCACCACCAGTGTGTGCATAGGTTCTTTCTGGAGCTATTGGCACGTTTGCGGCGTGGACAAAGCATGCTGATCTGTACGCTGTGCTTTGCGATGAAATGCAGCGTATCCAACAATGTTCTCTTACCCCTGGTTGACAATTCCAGCGCTGACTTCAAGGGCAATCCGCTGTTGCTTGCTGCCTACGGAGGCTCTCTTGTGACGCGAGCCAGGTTTGCCATCTTGCCATTTTTATGCTGGAAGGAAGCAATAGCTAACGGGTTGTGTTCCACTTGGTGTGCTCTCCAGTTCATCCCTTGCTTTTGACGATCACCAGCGCTCAATGACTGCTCCCGACGTCTTGCACAGCGTTGGTAAAGGCTTTGTCAAGGCGTTCCCCAACTCGTCTATGTAGGTCAGCCAGTCGGTAGGTTGCGGTGCGTTGGAATTGCAGTCGTAGCGAGTCAAGCTTAGCCTTGCTTAATGGCACGCCGGTTTCAGTTTTGGCGCGCGTCCACCTTGAACAATGTCGATGATTTTGCGGCTTCATGTGGCATTAAACATTTTACAATAGCCGTCGAGCTCCAAAGCTCGCGAACGTAGGCTGAAACTAAAGACGACCTCGTTCTACCATCGCTCCTCTCAAGCCACGATAGCAGGCATCCGTCTAGAGGCCAAAGCGCCTCTTCTGGTCTCTGTCTCTGCATCTCGCTCTCCGTTTGCAAGCTTCCACAGTTGGTATCCAGCATCTAGCGACCGCGCACACGTTTCGCTTGATCCTCCTCCATCACACTAGCCTAACAAACGGCGTTAATGGTCTTGTAGAGATCGCCAGCAAGTTTTTTCGTCGACTTTTTCTGCGAGAGCGTCAGGATGTCACGAAGCGTTTCAGGCAACCGAGGCAGCTCCAAGCTACGAGTGCAGAAGAAGAAGAAAAACAGAGCGGTGAGTTAGACGTGCGCAACGCAAGGATAGGAACAGATTATCCTGACTGGGCACTTACTCGTTGAGGGTCGAGATGTCATCAGCGAAGTTCAGGATAGTGTAGATGGCGAAACGCACGATGTCTTCGTTGTCATCCTTGAGCATTGATTGCAAACCCGTGACGAACTGATCCTTGAGCAGGTCAGCGAGAGCGCGACGGTTGGAGTCGTACTGGCAGAGTTCCTTCAAGCGTTTGGCCACCTCGTAGCGCGTGAACGGCGGAGCCTCCGAGTTGATCTCGAGAAGCAGCATCGATAGCTCCTGCGAGTCCACTGAGAGAGATCCAGGGAATAGTTCTCCAGGGGTTGACCAATCTGCCATGATATCAAAGCTGCTCCGTACACACAAGCGGTATCCGAAGGCGCAGCGCACGGTACAATGCATTCACTCGCGTTAAGATCAATTCTTCCACGTGTGCAAAGCACAAACTCGCTGAATTCCAGCAATACAGCGGTGCACCAAGCATCAATATGACACGCAATGGCAAGAGGGACCAACCTTAGTTCGGGCAGTCCGATCATGTCCTTGTCGATTGCTCTGCACTCCTTGCGAATGGAGTCCGTCAATCCGAGGAATTTGAGCTCGTCGCCCTGCAACGCACCAGCATGAACGTAGCATCAAATTCCTCTCGCCAACGTAGGGTACGGCAAGGACTACAGGTAGCAGCAACCCAAAGCAATACGCACCGAGCGCATATTGAAGTCCACGCGGATGGTCGACTTCATGGCCAAGCGGTGCAGCTGCACGCTGAAGAACACCTCCTCGGCCTCGACCAACGCATACGCGTCCATCTAGCAGCCAATACTCCACACACGTCAGGCTTCAACCTACAGATAGCTGAAGGGTTGCGCGAAGCAGCTGACTCAGTCGGCCACCTACCGTCCAGTCGGGACTACACGAGAACTCGACGTCTTGTGCTCGCATCGCCTTGTGCAGCGTGCGGAAGATAACGTCGGCAGGCTCGCACGACTCGAACATGGGGTTCACCTGGCGATAGCCCACCTCCCGCGCATCGGGCACCTGTCCAGTGGGCACGAAGACCTGCGACTTGGACGCGCCGTCTGCGTCTGTATCACCTGCTGACCCAGCATCGAGACTAAAGCCCTTGGGCTTGCCCTGCATGGGGTCAAGGCCCAGCACAGTGGAAGAGCCGTCCTCGAGGTCCTGCAGCGTCGCTGGACTGGTGGTAAACACCACTTTGCCCGGCGGTAGCGGCGCGAAGACGTCTTCCGTCTGCAGAGAGAGAGAGAGAGAGGGGGGGGCAGCGACTCATTAGGTGACGAGTTTTAACCCATTTTAACGGGTAAAAAGCGCTCTCCGCACCTGCGAGTCGAAGCGCGACGTCATGAACTGCGTCGCCGCGGGCGCCCGGCGGTAGGTGACCTCACGGTCGGGGATCTCGAGCCCATTCATGCTCTGCTGATAAGTTCATGGCACATTTCACTTGAGTTTAGTATGCCGCAACCGTTATGGGCGTGTTCATTGACCCACAAAAGTGGTCTGCCCATGCGCGACCGTGACGCCGCCAGGAAGGGACCGGAACGCGCGCGCTCGCGGGTATGGACAAGAGCACACGCGGTTGGGCAGGGCGGAGACTCACCTCGTCCAGCACGAAGCCCTCGCGGTGCTGCACCTCGTCGATCCAGTCGTCTTCATGGTCGCTCCTCGACATACTCGCTCCTAGTCTTTTCGTCCGTTTTGTATCGGAATTCAGGTGAGGTCCCTTCTGTACGAACACGCGTATTCTCTTCTAGAGAGTGTGAGACCATCACTCACGCAAAAATAAGAACACATAACGGGCATGTATTCAATTTGGTCGTTAATAACATTTGCTAGACCATTTTTAACGGGACAGAAAAACGCCAAATTCCCTAAAAGAACTTCATAAACTTTTAATAAATGGCACCGCTTCCGATCTTGCTGAAACCTTGACCAAGACTGACGGAGACGTCCGACCATGTTTCATTCGGAAAGACCAGTGATTTGCTCACGGTTCACTTCAGAAGTGAAGATGTGTTCAGTAAAAATTCGATTGGACCGCTGTAATTCGTTGATGATAGGGTTTATATACTGGCTTTCAAACTGCAAATTACTGGTACCCTGGCGCTGAAAACGATTAACGTCCGTGTGGCTATGGGTTTGCAACCCACGTCTGCAACACTATTGTAGTTACTATCGCTAGAGGCTGCCAGACACGTATATATCCGTACAACCACCCCTGAGGCAACGTTTAGTTCTGTATGACGAGGTGCGCAAATAGTTGGTCCCGCCCGTTCAGATGTACCGTTCCCTTTAACGGCGAGAACCTCTGTTCAATGGTCTAGCAAATTTATAAAGAAACAATTGCGGGCTAGTTCAATGACATGTTGTTCAGTCACTCTCTGCGGCGGTTGACGTAGCTTCGAGTTGCTCGAAATCTCGAGTTGGCTCGCACGCGAACCACTCTCGCCTCCGCGACAGCTTTAATGATCTAGGTTCGTTCTACTTCACGCTGACGCAGCATCCTCAGCATTGCGCCATTTCACAACACCTTGTGGCGTTCGATCAGACTGTCAGCGCAGCCCTGCCGCACATTTAAACACACGTCTGAGCCAGTGTCGAGGCGTACAAACTCGGTTTTCCGGCTGTGGTCATCAGGCAATACCGCTGGCGACTAGCCAGCCCTCGTCCTCCGGGACCGCAGCGAGCACAGATTCGTATGGCAGCGGCCTCCCCGACGGAGCCTTCCTGAGCTGGAAATTGTATTCTGCGGGAAATCTGCGCGACGCGCTGCTGTGGGCCCCCATCAATAGTCGACTGTGAGCCCTTAGTCCTGTTCGTAACGAAGGTGGACATCTCAAGTCTGCTGATGACCGCCGGCGTAGTATCTGCAGAGGAGATTTGCGTCGGCAGCTTGTTTCGAGCTCCAAACTAGAGCTGAAGCAGTTTGGTCAAGTCCGTAGGCAACCCTCCTTCAATCATTGTGGCATCTTCATCTGTAGTGTTCGTCTTGAAAACCCGAGCAATCCAGCCCCGACATGATGCACGTGAGTGGCTTGTCTGCAGGTTTCCTAGAGAACGTATTAGTTCTCAAATATGTTTCCATTCCATGTACCATGACTTACGTGGCTACCCCGAATTTTACAAGCTCAACTCTCTCTCACTGGAGCAAGTCCTCGTCCTTCAGCTTGAGGTGGCACCCAAGGACGTTGTTGTGCAAGTCTCCGCCCACGGAAGAGCCATCCGTACAGGACCGCCGTTCGCCCCGTAAATCAGGTACAGTCACCTGAAAACGGCCTAAGCTGTCTTGCCAGAGTTGCCAATGACGGGGTGGTTCCAGCGCTCCCACATAATTCGCTCGCTCTAAGTGCGGCGCTCTTCACCTGTCAAGTACAGACGGACGAGGCTCTGCACGAGCAATGCTTAGCTCTGGGAGAAGTCGTCCATTGGATGTAAGTTCGTGCATGGCGCGAGTCCATTTGTTGTGGTGCACCAACAGTAGTTGTAGTTCGGAAAGGAAACGGACCTATTAATGATCGACCAGTTTCACCATGTCCATTGAAATTACCGGATTCGATCGAGACGGCTCTTGCGTTCGCTCTGCTCCGGCTAAGCGGCGCTTACTTTCACTTTTGCCGGCATGGTGAGGGAACCCTAGCTGAGCGACGAAGAGACCACTACTATCGAGCACCTCCGCCTGTCTGGAACGCCCACCATAGCCATAGGAGGGAAAATAAATAGGTCGCTGGACGGCATAGTCAGGGTCATTGCAATAATGGAGGATCCACCACTTTGAGCCCGTCAGCCCAAGCATCCTCCTATTCCTGTTAAGCAGCAGCCAGCCCCCGATCAGCAGTAGCACAGCCACCCCAGGTTCTAAGTGACGCGTCCATCGCTTCACTACGCCAACAGGACAAGACCATCGTGCAAGTCTGACAGATGTCATTCTTGTCGTCTACAAGGTGCGCCGAGCTACCAAGAGGTCCAGATCTCCTACCATAGACGAGACTCAAGGCGACGCTAGGTCGACGCAGCAGTTACCGTCCGACCCAGGGCCACCGCTGCTGCCATTAAAATCTGGGGTTTCAAAGTACTCATAAATGAGCCTCATTTTTTTTACCATACTAAGCTAGCACTTTACCGGGGTCCAGAAGACGCATCGTTAGTCTAATTTTTTGTTGATCTCATATTTCGGTTTTTTCGGACCTTTTTACATTTTACAAAACAACTCTCGGCGTTAAACACCACGGGGCGGCGGCAGTTTTGGCCTCATCATCGGCTCATCTTTGGTAAAAAAAAATATGAGGCTCATTAATGAGCACTTTGAAACCTCCTAATGGTGACTTAATACCAAAGATGGCCCTCTGCAAATATTATAGAGCATGCGCAAGTTTATTGCCCGATAACTTGAAATTTATAATCCACCGAAAGTCTCTATTTTAATATTAAAATACAAATCTTAGAAAGAGAGGGGGGGGGGCTACTTATCACTTGTTAACAACGATTCTCGCTACGAAGCGACATAAAATGTGCTATGTCCTCTGAGCGAAGTCACACAACTAAATAGCACCTTCTCCAATTGACCTGACACTTTGCACACATAAATTGATATGTAGGGGGTGACGTTTTTTTGCTAGACAAGGTAGAGTAGTTCGCTCATAATTCATTCGGGGATCGAAGAATCGTTGGCAAACCAAAGATTATTGTTTACCTCTAAAACTGAGTCCAAAAAAGACGTTAATTCTTTACCCCAGCTGTATAAAACATTATTCAAATGTAAAACGCTACCTAACATCAAGCATGAGACCGAGTCGGTCACATGACAATTTAAGTGTCATGATTGGACCTTTCTAAAACTGACTTTGAACATCACTAAGTGAAGGGAGGTACGGTTGTGATTTTGTAACTCATAGCTAGGTCTGATGATATGATGCTTTCGACTGTTGTTTGGTCGTTGGCAATGATATTTGCCAAATTGCAAGCCAATTCACCAAGGTGCGGATTTAGTTGGTCGTCGTTGTAAAGAAATCTAATAGTGAGAGCCCAAATTGGCCAGATTTCAGCACGCAATGTTCGACAGTGTTCGGCGAGAAGCCGTCAACGCCGTCATTATAACGTCTCTCCACGGAACGTGTGTAGTACTTGGCGTGGGCATTCAAGGGATCGCACGACAACTGGCGGGTAGAACTGCAGTACTAGAAGGAAGCTTGCGACTCACAAGTTGTCTTCTCCACGGAAGTGAAGTGGTTTACTGTAGTGATGCCGTCGCCACTTTTTCAGGCAACACCGCTATTACCGAGTTTGAATGTGAGCAACGACCACATTCCGGTGGTTCTTTGCTCGACGAGAAGACTAAAAAGTGTTTTGCGGTTGCACGACCAACGGACATCTCGAGGGGGAAAGCATGGATTTTTTCACTGCAGGCACGGGTTGTAGTGGTCATAAAGTGTAGAACTCGTGATTGCCTGCTAATCAGCCTCACAAGTGGCGGGTTGGAGCTGCATGGGCGCGGTCTTAAGCTAGCCGACCAACGAGACCGCGGCTACGAGGCCTCTGTCAGCAGTGAGCCTTCAGCGTGTATCCGTAAAGAGCATTTTGGCTTTTACAGCACTGCAGTGACTTATGAATCCAGTCGACTTTAGCGGCACGGTCAGGTGTGGCGAAACGCGCATAGACGGGTCATTATCAGAGCGGATCGGAGGAACGCGCATTCACCACGTCCGTTGGGCGCCATTCTTCAAGTGGCGGCCGGAGCGACAAGTCGATCTCTGCCATGCCGCCGCACTCCGCGTCTCCGTCTTCGCCCGTGGCCGCCGCCGGCGTGCGCCGCGACCTGCTGCTGTACGTGAACGGGCGGCGCCTGGAGCTTGCCGAGAAGGACGTGCGCCCCGAGCAGACGCTGCTGCAGTTCCTGCGCCAGGACCTGGGGCTCACCGGCACGAAGCTCGGCTGCGGCGAGGGCGGTTGCGGCGCCTGCACCGTCACGGTCTCCAAGTTCGACGTGGCCTCGGGCCGCGTGCGGCACGTGTCGGTGAACTCGTGCCTGGCCCCGCTTTGCGCCATGGACACGTGCGCCGTCACGACCGTCGAGGGCGTGGGCGCCGTCGAGGGCCTGCACGAGGTGCAGCAGGCGCTGGCCGAGTCGCACGCCTCACAGTGCGGCTACTGCACGCCCGGCTTCGTCATGGCGCTCTACGCGATGATCAAGCAGCGCGAGACGGGCGTGGAGCTCACGATGGAGGACATCGAGCACGGTATGGACGGTAACTTGTGCCGCTGCACCGGGTATCGCCCCATCTTGGACGCGGCCAAGAGCTTCGGCGACGATGCGGGCGAAGCTCGCTGCAAGGGCACGTGTCCAGGATGCCCCAATGCGCCAAAGAACGGCAACGCAGGAGTTGACATCGAGGATCTGCATAGCGACAACCCCAAGGAGGCTACGAGCTGCTCGTCTCGGAAGATCCGCGAGCTGGTGAAGCAGCGTAAACTGCGTGGCCAGGATGGTGCAGATACAGTGGGCAGTGACGCGAAGAAGACTGCTGCTCTGGCGGTGTCGTCGTTCCCCAACGAGTTGGTGGAGAAGGCGATGGCGCCTCAAGTGTTGCAGATCGACGGCAATCACATCCAGTGGTTCGCCCCCGTGACAATGACGCACCTACTTCAGCTCAAGAGTCAACACCTCGACGCGAAAATCTCGGTGGGCAACACGGAAATGGGGATCGAGACCAAATTCAAAGGCTTCAAGTACGCACATCTGATCTACGTGAGCCGCATTCCGGAGCTAATGGCCACGAAAGATGTGACAGGGGACGATCATATTAACCAGACCGTTTTCGCTGGGGCTCAACCTTTTGAAGGTGTCAGGTTTGGTGCGGCCGTGACGCTCACGGATGTGAAGCAGCAGTTGTCGGAGCTCATCAAGACTTTGCCACCATATCAAACCCGCGCGTTTGAGTCGATCGTCAAGATGCTCAAGTGGTTTGCGAGCACACACATCCGAAACGTGGCGTGCATCGCCGGCAACCTCGTCACGGCAAGTCCGATCTCGGACATGAACCCCCTGCTTGCAGCCATGAATGCTTACGTCGAGCTGCAATCTACGAGAGGCACTCATTATTCCCGAGTGCGCGACTTCTTTCTCTCCTACCGTAAAGTAGGAATGGAGCCGGACGAGGTCATCTCTGCTGTCTACGTCCCCTACACGAAGAAGTGGGAATACATGCTCCCCTTCAAGCAGGCGCGTCGTCGCGAGGATGATATCAGTATCGTAACCGCGGGAATTCGTGTGAAACTCGATTGTTCCCGAGAGACTGGAGCTTGGACCATCTTGGATGCCTCTGCCGTGTACGGTGGCATGACGCCTATCACAAAGCCCGCATCCGAGACGGAACATTTTCTCATTGGTAAGGCATTTGACGCTTCAACGTTTGATGAGGCGTGCGATGTGTTACACACGAGCGATTTCAAACTCCCCGAGGGAGTTCCTGGTGGAATGGCGAAGTACAGAGAGAGTTTGTGCTCGTCGTTCCTGTACAAGTTCTTCGTCGCGTCATCGGAGCGACTTCAGCTCGATTTACAAGCGAAAAGGGCTACCGCCTCACTACTCCCCGAGGCTCCGGCTGTTGATCCCAAGGTGCAGTCTGCAGGTACGTCATTCCTGCACCATGTGCGCCCTGTTTCTCAGGGAATTCAGAGCTTCGGACTGGAGACTGGGGGCCTTCAAGACTCTAAGCACCAACCAGTCGGTAACGCCACGACGAAACGTGGTCCAGTGGGAGATTCTCTCATGCACAAATCGGCGTATTTGCAAGTGAGCGGTGAAGCTCTTTACACCGACGATATTCCAAGCACATCTGGAACGCTTCACGGCGCTTTGGTCCTGTCTACCTGTGCTCACGGACTTATCAAGAGCGTCGATGCGAGTGAGGCCCTCGCCATGGAAGGTGTCCACCGCCTCTTCGACGCCTCCATTTTCGAGACTGAAAAACTTGGCTCCAACAAAATTGGTCCTGTGCTTAAGGATGAGGAATGTTTTGCGTCGGAGAAGGTAGTCTGTGTCGGTCAGCCCGTTGGTATCATCGTCGCGGACACGCACGAGTTAGCCATGGCCGCTGCCGACAAAGTGAAGGTCGTCTACGAGGAACTGCCTTCAGTGACCACGATTGAAGAAGCCATCCGTGAGAACTCGTTTATTCTCCCAGTGCACACCATTGATAGTGGCAACGTCGAGAAGGGGCTCGCAGAATCGGACATCGTGCTTGAAGGCGAGGTACACATGGGTGGCCAGGAGCAATTTTACTTCGAGACCAATGTCTCGCTTTGCACTCCTCAAGAGGGTGGTATGAAGATTATCTCCTCCACTCAAGCTGCAACAAAGGCTCAAGTGTTGGCGGCGAGGGTGCTAGGAATGAATTCCAACAGGATCACGAGCACGACCAAACGCATCGGTGGTGGGTTTGGTGGAAAAGAGACCCGCACGGCGTTTGTTACATGCGCTGCTGCTGTCGCCGCTCACGTCATGAAGCGGCCAGTAAAGTGTATGCTGGAACGACACGTTGACATGCTAACCACAGGTGGCAGACACCCGTTCTACGCAAAATACAAGGTCGGTATCAAGCGCGATGGAACCATTTTGGCCCTGGACGTGGACATGTACAACAACGCAGGCTACTCGATGGATCTGTCGTTGGCGGTGATGGATCGCGCGCTTTTCCACTGCGAAAACTCGTACAAGATCCCGAATCTTCGTTGCAATGGAACCGTTTGCCGTACCAACCTCGCTACTAATACTGCCTTCCGCGGGTTTGGCGGGCCCCAGGGCCTCTTCATCGCCGAGACGTACATCGACCACATTGCACGCACACTGAAGCTCGCCCCGGAAGAGGTTCGCTCCCGCAATATGTACGTAGAGGGCCAAACCACACACTATGGCCAACCGCTGGAGGACTTTAAATTGCGGACGTTGTGGCAACACACGATCGATCGCAGCGGGTTTGAGTCCAAGAAAGTGGAAGTTGAGGCATTCAACAAGAGCAACCGTTG
The DNA here is from genome assembly GCA_019155715.1 of Phytophthora pseudosyringae. Taxonomy (NCBI): domain Eukaryota; phylum Oomycota; class Peronosporomycetes; order Peronosporales; family Peronosporaceae; genus Phytophthora; species Phytophthora pseudosyringae. The sequence continues at coordinate 50,306 of JAGDFM010000110.1, read as the reverse complement.
GAAAAAGCGCGGCGTGTCGATCCTGCCGACGAAGTTCGGCATTAGCTTTACCTCGAAGTTCATGAACCAGGGTGGCGCTTTGGTCCATGTGTATGCGGACGGGAGTGTGTTGGTATCACATGGCGGAGTCGAAATGGGACAAGGTCTTCATACCAAGGTGATCCAGGTGGCCGCACGCGCTTTTGGCATTCCGCACGAGCAGATACACATCGAGGAGACATCGACTGACAAGGTCCCGAACTCACAGCCGTCAGCAGCTTCCATGAGCACAGATCTATATGGAATGGCTACTCTAGACGCGTGTGAGCAGATCCTGGCGCGTCTTGCGCCAGTTCGTGAACGACTTGGTCCGGACGCGTCGTTTAGCGATGTCACAAACGCTGCCTACTTTGAACGTGTCAACATGTCGGCGCAAGGATTCTACATCGTTCCGAACGAGCGGTGTGGTTATGACTTCTCCAAGTCGGTTGCGGAGAACATTGAGGTGGGGACGGCATTCAGCTACTTCACGACTGGTGTGGCCTGCACCGTGGTGGAGCTGGACGTGCTTACTGGAGATTTCCACATGTTGAGCGTCGACATCCTGATGGACCTCGGCGCAAGCATCAACCCTGCAATCGACATTGGGCAGATCGAAGGCGCGTTCATGCAGGGATTCGGACTATTCGCGCTGGAGGAGTTGGTGTGGGGTGACAATGGACACCCATGGGTGAAGCGAGGCAATTTGTTCACTCGAGGTCCTGGTGCCTACAAAATCCCGAGTGCTAATGACGTGCCGCTGGACTTCCATGTGTGGCTCGAGTCCAACCAGAAGAACAAGTTTGCTGTTCACTCGAGTAAGGCGGTCGGAGAGCCGCCGCTGTTCCTGGGCTCCAGCGCCTTCTTTGCCGTCAAAGAAGCGATATACTCAGCACGAGCGGACGCCGGTCACCACGGGTACTTTGAGCTACGTAGCCCCGTTACTCCCGAACGAGCTCGAATGGCGTGCGCTGACGAGATGCTGCAGAAAGTTTTCACGGCACGTGGAGGCGACATGGTTAGCTATCAACCCAGTGGGAGCTTCTAAAGGAAGAACAAACTGCTTGTTTGAGCGTAAGTTTACCACGTAATATCGACACCCTGCAGTGCAGTTCTGCACAATGCTGTCCGCATAAATCATCTTCTGTTGAAGAAGTATCTCATCACACCTACAGGCGGATCGATCCTGTGCAAATGTCTACTGTAGAGCGAATGTCAGACGAGAAAGAAGCACCCAGTCGCAAAGCTCTAGGTGAGAGAGCGCCCACGGACACCGCAGTGCAGCTTAACCTAAGTTGGTGTCAGGTACTCGGTGCACTTGCAGAGACCACGGTCGTACTCTGCTCCAACAAGGAACTCGACGTCCGGAGTTGAGGACGAAATGCGATAAATCTGCAGCATCACCACAAAACGTCAGTGAACAGCAGCTCACGCGGAGGAGCAATTAAACCAACGCATACCTTGTATCTCCCCCACGTGATAGACCCCGTAATCGTAGCGTTGATCCGGAATATAAGTTCGTTCCTGCTGAAGTCTCTCCACAGAGCGATCCCCTCCGCATACCCAGGCGAAATATTGATCCCCGCAATCACATCGCTGATTGAGCCAGCTTTCGCCTCCCACGGTTTGCCGAGCTCCCACTTGCCCACAAGGGTCGCGTTGTGGTAGATGTCAGCACTCCCCGACTCCAGCACGAAGCCGAAGCGGTTCTCGTTGATCACGCTCACGAGCACCTGGTACTCCACCTTCGGCTCTAAGCCCATGATGCTGTGCAGGATGGACTCCCATTCAAACTCGCGGTTGCACACGTTGTAGTCCGGCACGCGCGGGTAGAACATGAGCGCGAGCACCGTCATCGAGATGAGCACCGTGAGCCACGTGACCCGCGCAGCAAACGCCTTCCAGTTGAACTGCCGCTCGTCCTGCTCGTAGCGGGTGCGCAGGCGTTCCAGCGACGCCTGGTCCACCTCGTTGTCGAACAGCCGGACTTCACCCTCCCGGACCTCCTCCTCCAGCAGCAACGGCTGCCTCTGAGCCTGCGCTCGCTCCTCCTCGTCTCTGTTGGCACCCACCACCACAGGGAAACAACAGTCAGCAGCAATTAGGCCCGAATAAGAGCCAAATGGAGCGCACCGCAGCGTCGGCGTCTTCTTCTTCTTCTCCCGCTTGCTCGTCTCCAGTGCCACCGCCAGCGTCGCGCGTCGCGACGGCGGCTCCTTGGCTCGACAGAAGACCGAGCAGATGGCCGAGATGCCGCAGAAGCAGCACGTGAGCGTCACCACGAGACACAGCACCGCGATCACCACGGACGGCGGGGGGCCGTAGCCCACGTACTGCGGCTCCGCTCGCTCGCAGTCTGCAGCCACCAGGGGGGAAACAGCAGCGTTAACCATGCACAGAGGGTCCTATAGAGCGCAGTAGATAGAAACCTTCGAGGTGGTGGCACACAGAGACGCCCACCGCGCAGCCGTACGGGGAGCCGATGGCGTGGCACTGGAAGTCGCTTTGGCAGAAGTGGCACGTGAGGCTGGCGTTCAGGCACGCGTCGCAGTCCTTGTGCGCGGCGCAGGCGTCCCACTGGACGCTGTCCCGGTCGCTCCTGGCTGCGTCGAAGGGCTCCATCGGCTCGACAAGAAGAAGACGATCGACCTCTTCTTCTTTCTTCTTCCCTAATGGCTCAGGCTTCAACCTCCCCCGATCAAGTGACACAGAAAAACCCGATCGGTTTGGGAAAGACTGCGCCACAGAATGATGGTCACTGATAGATTAAAGAAACTAGTTGGCAATGATCATTTCAGTACGAGGCGTCTGCACCCGCGCTCTATTCGAGTCGTGTGCCCCAGCGCCCAAATACCGAAAGAGAGCCGAAGGTGTCGGTCGCCAAGAGTCCGCCCCTTCGTCGCGCGCTCTCTCCGCCCACAGACGCCGCCCGAGCCCCACACGCCCCACACGATGGAGAAGAAGGAGAGCCGCGCCGACTGGGTGGCCGTGGAAGCGCAGTTCCAGCACGGCGAGGCGGGCGCGAACCAGCCGGCCAAGGCCAAGACGGCCTACCAGTTCTTCCAGAAGCGCGTGATGGACGACGTCAAGCGCGCCCTGGCGGCCAAGGCGGCCGAGCTCAACGAGCAGATGGAGCTGGGCAGCATCTCCAAGGAGATCAGCGCGCGCTGGGCGCAGCTCTCGGCCGGGGACCGCGAGGAGTTCGAGGAGCTCGCGGCGCGGGACAAGAAGCGCTACGACGACGACTGCCGCGCGCGCGACGCCGAGGTGGAGCAGGAGCGCGCGCGCAGAAGGGAGGAGCTGTACGGCGCCGTAGAGGGCAAGCGCGAGCGCAAGAAGGTGCGCTACACACAAGGAGGCGGCCATTCCGACGCTTTTTGGGTCCATATTGACGAGTTTATGGGTGTTTTATCGTGATTTGCAGGCCCCAATTGTGCTGGAGGAGACGCGCCCCAAGCGCCAGCCCCGAGAGCTCACGGAGAAGCAGCTGGAAGCCAAGAAGCTCCGACAGGAGATCCGGCAGCAGGAGATCGACGAACGAGACGAGCTCAAGGCCGAAGAGATGCGCCAGAAGGAGGCGCTCGCCCAGAAGAAGTCCGACATCGCATCGGCCAGGCTCAAGTACCTGCTCTCGCAGAGCGACATCTTCGCTCACTTCAGCGGCCAGGTCAAGAAGAACAACAAGAAAGGCAAGAAGGGCACTGCGCTGGATGCTGACGCGGACGCGGAAACGGGAGACGAGAGTGCGGAGGACACGGATGCGAAGAAGGGAAAGGGGGGCAAGGCGAAGGGCAAGAAGCGCGCGGCCAATGACGACGAAGATGAGATGGACTCGTCACACCATGTGGGTGTTCGACTTACCACGCAGCCGTCCGTGATCAAGTTTGGGATCATGCGTGCGTACCAACTGGAGGGCCTTAGCTGGATGGTCAACCTTGCACACCAAGGTATCAACGGTATTCTTGCCGATGAGATGGGTCTCGGAAAAACCCTGCAGACGATTTCGGTGCTGGGCTACTTCTATGAGTTCGAGAACATTTCGGGCCCGCACATTGTGTTGGTGCCCAAGTCGACGCTGAGCAACTGGCTGGCAGAGTTTCAGCGCTGGTGCCCCTCGCTCCGTGCTGTCAAGTTCCACGGCAACAAGGAGGAGCGCCAGCGCTGCGTGCAGGAGGTGCTGTGCCCCGGGTTGCCCGATGACAAGCGCAGGTTTGACGTGTGCGTGACCACTTTCGAAATGTGCCTGAAGGAAAAGACGGCACTGTGCAAGTTTGCGTGGAGATACCTGATTATTGATGAGGCGCATCGTATCAAGAACGAAAGCTCCCAGTTCTCCACCGTCGTCCGTATGCTCGACACCGAACACCGCCTGCTGCTGACCGGCACACCTCTTCAGAACAACCTGCACGAACTGTGGGCTTTGCTAAACTTCTTGCTGCCCGATGTGTTCGCATCGTCACAGGAGTTTGACGACTGGTTCAACCTGGACGTAGATGACGATGAAGCCAAGAAGCAGATGATCAGCCAATTGCACAAGATCCTGCGTCCGTTCATGCTGCGTCGTCTGAAAGCTGACGTAGAAAAGAGTCTTCCGCCCAAGAAGGAGACGCTGCTGTTCGTGGGCATGTCTGAAATGCAGAAGGTGCTGTACAAGTCGCTCCTGCTGCGCGATATGAACACAATCATGGGTGGATCAGGTGGCGTCTCGAAGAGTGCGCTGCAGAACATCGTGATGCAATTGCGAAAGTGCTGTGGTCATCCGTACCTGTTTGAAGGCCAAGAGGACCGGTCGCTCGACCCACTGGGAGATCACGTGGTGGAAAACTGCGGCAAAATGGTGCTGATGGACAGGCTGCTGAAAAAGCTCAAGCAGCGTGGCTCCCGCGTTCTTATTTTCACGCAGATGACGCGGGTCTTGGATATTATGGAGGACTTCTGCCGCATGCGCCAGTATGAATACTGCCGTATCGATGGTCAGACGTCGTACGAGGACCGCGAGAGCTCTATTGACGAGTACAACAGGCCGAACTCGTCCAAGTTCCTGTTCCTGCTTTCCACGCGCGCAGGTGGCCTTGGTATCAATCTGTACACTGCAGACGTTGTCATTCTGTATGATTCGGACTGGAACCCGCAAGCTGATTTGCAGGCCCAGGATCGTGCCCATCGTATCGGTCAGAAGAAGGAAGTTAACGTGTACCGCTTGGTGACGACGGATTCAGTGGAGGAAAAGATTATTGAGCGCGCGCAGCAGAAGTTGAAACTGGATGCTATGGTTGTGCAGCAGGGCCGTCTACAGGAGAAGCAAAGCAAGTTGACGAAGAATGATATGCTTGAGATGATTCGCTTTGGTGCTGACCAGGTGTTCCGCACAACGGACTCAACTATCACTGACGAAGATATCGATGCTATCCTTGCGAAGGGTGAGCAACGCACAGAGGAGATGAAGCAGAAGATGCAGGTGCACGATAAGGGTGACATGCTCGACTTCAAGCTTGACGGTGGAGGTTGCCAGAACCACGATGGCATTGACTACTCGAACGAGAAGGAACGCCAAGAGGAACTGAAGCGTCTCGCAGATGCAGAGCTTGCCCGTCAGATGGCAGAGGGCATGGGCAAGCGCGAACGCCGTACTGTGCTTCGTCACAGTCACGTGTCCCTTGAGAGTAAGCACAGGACGAAGCAGAAACAATTGCCCAAGGCTCTGCGCTTGCCTCGTATTGATGAATGGCAGTTCTACAACCGCAAGCGTCTCATTGAGCTGCACGAAATCGAATGTGCTAACTATGAGCAAGCGAAGACTGAAATGGAGAAGCCGCCGCTCCCTCCTCATGCCCAGTACCTTACTGAGGAGGAGCTTCAGGAGAAGGAGCAGTTGCTGTCTCAGGGTTTTGGCGATTGGAACAAGCCTCAGTTCTTCCTGTTCATCAAATTGCTTGCTCGATACGGTCGTGGAAACATCGAAGCGGTGGCTCGCGAAATGATGAAACCTCTGGAGGAGATTGAACGTTACTCGAAGATCTTCCTTGCTCGTGGCCAGGATGAACTGAGTGACTGGCACAAGATCATGAAGTCCATTGAGAAGGGTGAGTCGAAGCTGCTTGAAATCGAGCGTTTGACAGAGGAGACGGCGCGAAAGGTGAAGCGTTACGCAAACCCGTGGGAGGATATGCCGATCAACTATCAGGGGAAGGGTGGCAAGGTTTTCACCGAAGAGGAGGACCGTGTGCTGTTGTGCCTGGTGAACCAGTTTGGTTATGGAGCTTGGGATCGCATCAAGCAGGAAATCTGTAGCATGGAGATGTTTGCGTTCGACTATTACCTTCGCTCGCGGACGGCGGCCGAAATTGGACGTCGCTGTGACTCGCTCATGCGCATTTGCGAAAAGGACAACGCCGACTTGGAGATTCGAGAAAAAAAGGAGCACGACGTGCGCCACGTGCTGCAGGAACAGCGCGCCAAGCTGGACCAGCAGCTTGCCGCGGCCCGTGCGGACGTGAAACAGCACCAATCCCGCGTGGATGAGCTGATCATGAAGGAAGCGAAGCGCATGCAGAGGCAGCGTGAATCCAAGCGCGCAAAGAAGCGCAAGGAACGCGACGAGAACGAGGAGATGGTTGACCAGCACACCGAAGCCCTTGTATTTTTCTTGCTGCGGGCGACGAGCATGGACGCGGCCAAGGTTGCGCTTGACTTCTGCGCGAAGATCAGGCAGGAGAGGAACGAGGACCTTCAGCCGTCGTACGTGCTCAAGAAGATTCGCCAGGTTGCGGAGCTGGATGAGAACGCCACCAAGGGTGCTCTTGCGTGGACGATCAAGGCGGAGTTTGCGAATATGGAGAAGCTCAGTTTGAAGAAGGAGAGCAAGGTGCTCAAGCGAGAGCACATGGTTGACGTCAGCGGCGGCGCAGTCCCCGTCACGTCCGAGGACAAAAGCCGCTTGCCCAGATCTCCGTGGTCCCCGACGGCCATGAAGCGCCAGCAGCAAAAGGTCAAGAAGGAGAAGAGGGTTAAGAAGGAGGGTGCTCTGAGCAGCGTGCGGAAGCCTCGCAGTGCGTACGTGCAGTTCAGCATGGCGAACCGCGTGGAGGCGAAGGGCTCACTAGGCGAGAACGCGCAGATGGTGGACGTCATGCGCGAGCTCGCACGGTTGTGGAAAAATATGACCCCCGAAGAAAAGGCGCCGTGGGTGGAGGCGGCCAAGCTGGACCAGTTGCGCTACGAGCGCGAAATGAACGAGACGACGGCGTAAGCTGGCAGCCCTCAAGGTGAGTAGTACATACATACCCCATATGCCGCTATATACATTTGGTTTTCCAGCACGTGTACGTTGAAGTTGATTGATTGATGAGCTCCTAGACGACTGAAGAACTTAGTAGTGCTGTTGTTGATACGATGAAGTCCAGCGATCAGCTGGTTCATTGCCATCTTGAACGGCTCTTTAGTGGTCGCCCTCGGTACGTAGCTTGCGGATTCCATTGAAGACGGAGGCAGCGTCGTCGTCAGTCTCGGTGAAGGACTGGGCAGAGTCCAGCAGAGCTCGCAGCTTGGCGTTCAGGTCGTCGTTGGCAGCGGCGTTGGCGTCGGCTTGGGCTTTAATTTGCTGGACAGCTTCCAGGAGACGGCTGCCGACGGGGTTGATCTGGACTAAGACATCACTGATGGAACTGGTGAGTGACGACGTGGCAGCAGCCGTGCTCACCGCGTTTGCCCCGATCTCGGCGACCAGAGTGGCGGCATCTTGGGCAGCCGAACTGTCGAGCTGGCCGACGACCAGAGCGAGCAGCAGGGCGCCAGGCATGAGGAATCGAGTGTACGTCGTCTGCATTACGGGCTTGAACGGACCTGAGGCCTTGAGAGCAACTTGAGGAATGGCAGCGATCTTCACACGTAGTTGTCTATACGATGCGATGAGCCGCTTCAAGCGAAATCAAGCGAGCCGCTTGATTTCGTTGCAGTATCCACTCGAACAGCGCAAGGATTGGCAGGCCGCTTCAACGTGTTGCAGCGTGAAATAGGTGCACTCTTACCACAAACAGCTCGGATGTATTTTATCAACTCACACATGCAATGGAACCCTCTATCTATCTCACAATGTCCAATATGCAGGCCTCACCAAAGTCAAGGCTCATCTGGTACGACCGCTCAAGTCGAGCACGACTCCGAGCTGCCCTTGCCAAAGTCCTGGGTCCAGTAGTGTTTGTACGTGCTGTCGGCGTTGTAGGCGTACGCGCAGCCGAACATGGTGACCTTGGTGCTCATGATGTTGGCCCTGTGGCCGGCGGAGTTCATCCACGCCGTCATCACCGCCTCCACGTCGATTTGGCCGGCGGCGACGTTCTCAGCGATCGAATTCCAGCGGTAGCCCGCGGCGGTCACGCGATCCGACATCGTGGAGCCATCGGAGCCCGTGTGGCTCATGAAATTGTTGGCAGCCATGTCGTCCGAGTGGCCTTGGGCTGCCGACTGCAGCTTTGAATTCGCGCAAAGAGCCGAAAGACCCGCATCTTGGCGCTGCTTGTTCACGGCAGCCAGCATTTGCGTGTGCATCGAGCCCGACTGCGAGGCAGCTGCTGGCGTCTTGGTCGTAGCTGCTGGCGTCTTGGTCGTAGCTGCTGGTGTCTTGGTCGTAGCTGCTGGTGTCTTGGTCGTAGCTGTTGGTGTCTTGGTCGTAACTGCTGGCGTCTTGGTCGTGGCAACGGGGGCCTTTGTTGCTGGCGCCGTTGTGAAGGAGGAAGTGGTGGGGCACGCCTCGCCGGCACCGAAGTCCTGCGTCCAGTAGTGCTTGTACGTGCTCTTGGAGCTGTACGCGTACCCGCAGCCGAAGCTTTTGTATGAGCTGCTCAGGATGTTCTTCCTGTGGCCGGGTGAGTTCATCCAGGAGTTCATGACCGTCGCCACGTCCTTCTGGCCGGCCGCCACGTTCTCCGCGATGGCCGTCCAGACGAAGCCCGCGGCGGTGATTCGCTGTGCCATCGAAGACCCGTCCGAGCCCGTGTGGCTCATGAAGTTGTTGGAGGCCATGTCGTTCGAGTGCTTTTGGGCCGAGGACTGCAACTTGCTGCTCATGCAGAGGGACGAGAGACCCTGCGCAGCTCGCTCCTTGTTCACCGCAGCGAGCAGGAGTGACTGGAAACCCGTTGCCGAGTACGTTTGCAGGTTGCGCGCGGTGACGTTAGCGTTGCGAACCTCGCTCACATCTTGAGCGAAGGCCTTTCCGATGGCTGTGTGCGGCTCGATCTCACTCGCCCACGTGGCATTGCAGATCAAAGTCACGAGCAGTCCGAGGAGCACGAACGTTGCTTGCTGGCGTTGGTAGCGCTGCACGCAGGTCGACATGGTGCAACTTTCAGGTGCAGTTGAAGGCGAAGCTGGCGTTGAACTCGACTTGCAGGCAGTAAAAAGCACAATGACGCGGAAGAAGAAGATGGTAGCGCTGGTTGGTGGCCATTATTGAGGAGGACGGCGTGGACAGCAAAGTCTGTTGTTATCTAGATGGAGTGGCGATGGCCGGCGCTGGGGCCGATTTCGGTTCAGCTTCGGGTGCGAGTCTCGAGGCAAGCTCCATTCACTGCAAACAAAAAGTTGGCGCTACTGCCATCGGCGTCTGTGGCCACGGAGCCGTCAAGGACAGGCAACCGAGTCAGACACTCGCGTGGAAGTGCCGGGGAAACAGCGATGGCGGGTCGGTTGCATTGGCAGCTTGCACAATCTACTTGGAAAACACTAACTACTTGGACTGCAGCCCAGCTGTATCATCGAAATACTGTACCAACTTCTCTCAAAAAGTTAGTTCAGTCTTGGATACTGTCCACGAACCGCATGACCAAGAGATTCATGTGCATTGTTCTGCCGTCACCGGAGGAAATGATCGCTAGTAATCGTGCCCCCTTCCTGATCAGAGTGACGACAGTACAAGTAAGTCAGATTGAAGCAGCGTTTCAATGCGTCTGCCCTTCGGACGCTTAGGGACTGAGGGAGAAAAGGATGTGGTGCCACGTCCTGGACCAGGATGCATCGCGCACCGACCGCACCATCATCAGTGGCGGCAGCATCAAGACCAAACTGCTGCTGCTGCACACCACAGCGGCGTCGTGCGCAGCTCATCCTGTGAGTTCTTGGCTGTAGGGCACCGGGATCTCGATGATTTGTCTGCTACTTTAAGTACCTCAGATGGCTCGCAGAGTGCTCCGAAGGGCCCGTCTTAAGGATGAAGGGGGCAGCAGAGTGCACCCAGCAGCTAATGCTAGCTCTTTTCCACTGCCGGGTTCTCGGAAAACGGCTCCTCCTCTGTCGACCGGCTTGGGCGGCTTGTAACCTGCTCATGGCGAGCAGCCACTCGGGCCCAGGCGTCGAGGCTGGCTTCGGATGCCAACCGTTTCCTTCACCGGCAAGCTCACAGCTTTTACATGAAGCGTTCTCCTTCAGCAGCCTTCTCCAATCATTTCCGTGCCCCTCAGCAGCTTTCGTTGAGCGCTCGCACGTGGTCTACAGATGCTGGTTCTGATTGCCCCCTCTCGTCGAAAACTGCTTTCAGTATGTAAGTGAGTCAACAGCTTGCTGCCGTAAGTGGTTCATGTGGGTGCCCCAACTGCTTCTGCAGCAGTGGTGCAGCCATCCGCCGCCACGGGTTAAACTCTGGCGTGACTTCCGCCACAACGGCGGGGGTTAGTTAACCCACATAATATCATCGCCGCTGACCAAGACAACGGGAGCCCTTCAGTTCATCCATCACAGGGCGATGGCCGCAATCAGGTCGGGAACATTCGCTAGTGACATCGTGCTATCGGAAGCGGCGATCACGTGGAAATGAGCGAGTTGGCATTTGCACGATTTTCAGTGCGTCGTTCAATGCAGACGCAACGGGATAGCCCCGGTCTACGTCGTGCTCGAGTCCCACCGCTGTCTGCAAGACGCTGCACGCTCAAGCTCACGACGAAGCGTGCGGGACTCGCCTTTAGTCGCTCGATAGTGGCGACCGGCGCAACCAGCTGGTTTGCGAGCAGCTTTCGCCATCGGATGGACACTCCAGTTGCCGCGTACTGCACTCGTACCGCAGGACACTCGCTCGCAACGGGGCAGTGCCTCCGTCTGCCTGCCTGTCGTCTTATCTCGCCTGCTCTTGCTGTTCGCGGGAAATGGTCAACACGAAAGCCCTCACTTCTCATCTTGCCGCCTCGGAGCAACACCACCAAACACAACAACAACAACCTACGCCTCTCCGACGTCCACCATGATGACCATCGCCCGCTCCTCGCTTGCCCTTCTGCTCGTGGTCTCCGCCATTTCGACCGACATCTCGACCGCTTCGAGCAACCTGCGCGCGCGTAAGCTGCAAACGTACGCGAGCTACGACGACTACTGCCAGCTGATGCTCGACGCCGTGAACTCCGAGCGAGCCAAGGCAGGTCTTTCGGCGCTGTGCACGAACAAGAAGCTGGCGGCCGCTGCTAAGCGCCACTCGGACGACATGGCGACCAACAACTACATGGCCCACGACGGAGCCGACGGGTCCACAATGTCGCAGCGCGTGACCGACGCCGGGTACGAGTGGAATGCGGTTGCGGAGAACGTCGCCGCTGGCCAGGAAGACGTGACCTCGGTCATGGAGTCCTGGATGAACTCGGAGGGCCACCGAGCCAACATCCTGGGCTCGGACTACACCATGTTCGGCACGGCCTACGCCTACGACGGGTCCACCACGTACAAGCACTACTGGACGCAGGACTTCGGTGCTGGCGACACCGAGGAGTGCGATAGCGGCAGCTCCACTGCGTCTCAGTCGACCGACCAGACACAGCAGCAGCAGACTCAGCAGGACGACGTTGCTGGTGAGGCTTCCACCTCGCAGGACTACACGTCGGCTCCATCCACCACGGCCCCGACCACGACGGCTCCGCCTGCCACCACTGCCCCGACTGCCACTGAGACTCCTGCTACCGAGGCCCCCGTAGGCACGTCGGCACCTGCCACCGAGTCGCCAGTCACGGAGTCTCCCTCGACTGAGACTCCTGGATGCAAGGCCAAGAAGTAAACGGAGGTGATCCTAAAAAATGTTAAACGGGGACGAGGCCAGTAGTGTAGTGTCCAGAGACCCTCCTCCAGACCAGCGTGATCCATACTAAACTGCGGTAGGCAGCCTAGAAACTGATCCATACTAAACTGCGGTAGGCAGCCTAGAAACTGCTCCTGCGTCAAGACCATCGCAGTGTGTAGCGTGTGTGCAATAGACTTTGTTACTTGTCATCACGTACGTCTTCGTTGCAAATCCCTAAAGCAAATCGTGGAGAAGGATCTTTCACACTTCAAGACGCCATCAAGCATGGACTACAGCAGTCGAGTGACGAATTCGCATTGAGCAGTCATTAACAGGCGTGTACAGGCGGCCTCTTTGCATTGTGGGCACCATGGCAAGACCTTTTTTGAAAGAAAACAAAAAAGTAAGGTGCGGAAGCTACGTTCGATAGTAAAAGTAATATTAATGTAACCAAATGATGGAATCAAGCTGCGTTTCACTAACTTTCCCCGACTTGCTAAGAGTAGATCGAATTGCTTTGCGCGCAGAATACCCTCCAACGAGAAGTATGTGAGCGAATGCCGGTATTCATTTCGTTCCGACCCAAGAACAAGAAATCCGACTCCACGGGAAACACAGTAGCCAAAGCCCCACAAATTGTTGGAGAGTCTGAAATCGTCCGCCTACTTGCGACCATCCCGGTTCGAATCCGGTCGATACATCAGAGCAGACTTCCAGAGCCTGGAGGAGCAGTGGCCGCAACAGCGAATAGATAATCAAGAATGAGGTTTTAGATAGAATAAGATGCGGGAATTTGGGTCGCGAGGTCTGGGCATGTGGAAGAGACCACAGCGCACACTCGGGCCTGTACGACACCACAGACGATTCCTTACATGGTGGAATCAGTCGCAACGAGGGCTCCAGCTGCTTTGCCAGCACAATTGCCCTACGTGCTCTTCCACAAAGTGCGGCTCGGACAAGAATGCTCGTCGGCTGGTGTGCCTTCGGTGCGCTGAAAGCTGTAGCCGAAGATTCTTGCCTACTTGCACCGACTCAGCAAGCACTAGGTCTTGCTCATTATTCAATTCAACGCCTTGGGACAACATCCAACCACAAGCTTAGTCTCCTTCAGCGATGACCGCTTCAATCCGTTCGCCTACCAACCTTCTGCTTGTGGTTGCGGGTGTCCTAGCCAGCACATCCGAGGCCGTCGACAACCTGCGCCACACTTCGCGAAGCCTGCAAACGTACACGCAGACGGACGGCTACCAAACGAAGATGCTGGAGCTCGTGAACGAGCAGCGCGCGAACAACGGGCTGTCGTCGCTGTGTCTGAACAGCAAACTGCTGGTGTCCGCGCTGTGCCACTCGAAGGACATGGCGGCCAAGGACTACATGGCCCACAACGGGTCCGACGGGTCCACCATGGAGGAGCGTATCACGCAGGCCGGCTTCGTCTGGACCGCCGTGGGCGAGAACGTCGCCGCCGGCCAGGAGACCGTCTCGGACGTCATGACGGCCTGGATGAATTCGCCCGAGCACAAGGCCAACATCCTGGGCGACTACAAGATGCTCGGCACGGCCTACGTCTACAGCGCCGACTCGACGTACCAACACTTTTGGACGCAGGACTTCGGCACGGGAGACGACGAATCCTGCACGAGCAGCAGCAGCACCGGCAGCTCGTCCTCCAGCTCCCCGTCCGCCGATCAGACGCAGCAACAGGAGATCACCTCGGAAACCACGTCGCCGACCGTCGAAGCGACCTCGACGGAGACCCCGACGGTCGCTCCGACCACTAGCGGCTGCAAGGCCCGTCGGGCGTAAGCGTGTGTAGACCGAATTGATGTGGTGCGAAGGACAGCACCTTCGCTGCGTATGTACATGTAATTGCGCTTAGACTTCAACAACGACATAGGATACTTTTTTTCTGTCGAGCACCGGTATTGATGGGCGCGACGTTTCGCCGAATTGAACTTTTCTTCGCTTTTGGTTCCTGTTTTTTTTATCCATCACTCAGGTCGCCATAGTGATAACAACACCAGCCTTGCTACAGTGTTGCTATGTCACCCTTCTCCACTTTGCGGTCCGCCATTATCATCGCAGCTCGCATTGTGAATCCATTTGGAAGTGAATCAAATCGGATTTTCAGCGCACGGGCTCACCTATCCCGCACGCTTTTCCAGCCAATCGCGGTTCGTAGGAGCATAATCTGTGCATTTGGTGCTTCCATTTATCCGAACCGAATCAGTTTACTTGATCTCACTATGATCTCGTTTACCCATGTATCAAAATTTGTGCACCTCCATAGTTTTCCCAAAGAGGGGGAGGAGACACGAAAAGCGCACGCCACAGCCAAAGCGCCAAAGCGTAGAAGACGACTGCGCGGACCGGTGTCTCTGCGCGCCCAAAGTAACCCCAAAGCGCGCTCGTTGGCGGCACTGCAAGCAGCAGACTCAGAGCTACCGCGTGGTGAAAGAATCAGCGGCGGAGGGTCGCCGGTTGTCGAGATTCGACGCTTTCTGCACAAACCCAAGGTCGTTCCCATGAGGGTGAACGTCGGCGACGAGAAGCGCAGCAAGCGGAAGCTCCCGGCCGCTGCAGCTGCTGCGGACGAGGGAGAAGAAAAGCCGCTCGAGGCCACGATGCTGGCGTCGCACCAGTCGAAGCTGCAGCTCAAATGCAAGGACGGCACGACGTTCGACGTGACGTACGAGCAGGCGATGATGTCGTCCACGCTCTGGGTGCTGATGCAAGGTGAGCGGGCAGGCTCGCAGAACACTGGAAGATGGACGAAGAGAGAGGACTGATGTGTTTGGTGCAATGCTTGTGACCGCAGATGTGTCCGGGAAGAAGCCCAAGAACGGCGTCAAGCAGCACGTCATCCCCATCTTTGATGTGCCCACAGAAAGTGTGCAACACGCGCTGGAATATTGCAGGTAATGCGGTATTTCTTGAGATTCTAGGAGTAATAGAACTGGGCTAAGTGTGTGTGTGTGTGTGTGTGCTTTGGTGCTTTTGCAGTTGTTTGTACAAGCAGCAGGTGGACCGCGTGGAATCGGCGATGCTGGATTGGGAGGACGAGTTTGTCGGGCTCGAGTCAAAGGAGTTGTGCGACCTGGCGAAGGTTGCGTCGAACTTGGACATTCAGCCGCTCGTGGATCTTACGTGTCGATCCATTGCACAGATCATGTCGGCGACGTCGGAAGCGGACGAGCTACGTAAAAAGTTTGGTTTACAGGAACCGCCTGAGGTCGAGTGCAGCTGCGAGCTGCGTAGTGACATGGCGGGATTCGATTTTGACATGTTCGACACTCTGGATCATGATCTTTCGACGGAGGAGTACGAGCTGGTGGAGTTCGACCAACCGAGCGTCGACGAGTTAGTAAGTTTCATCAACGGCAGCGGCGGCAACCCGAGCGCTGCGTCGAGTCAGATTCAGCAGCAACAGGCAGCTAAGAAGAACTGCCATTTACATGGGGAGAACTCGTCAGATCCTGGCGATTCTAACAACGGCAGCACAACCTCCAGCAAGAAGAAGCGCAAGAAACGCAAAAAGAAAAAATCGCCTCCTAGTTCGAGCCAAGCCATCGACCAAGCCGACTCAAAAGCACCCGCTGCGATTGAGAAGAGCGCGACAGGGTTCGATAAACAGGCTCAAGAGTCGAGCAGTAGCGAAGAAGACAAAGATGAACCCGATCCTACCCCGACAAAGCCGTCCAGTTCTCGAAACGGAAAGAACAACAAACCGCAGACACTGGAAGAAAAAGTTCGGTTAGCACGACAAAATCCGAGTGCTGTGTTCAAGGAGTCGCAATTCGAGGACGACGATGACGAAGACATGGCGAAGGTGATCAAGATGTTCGAGTTGAACCTGGAGTCCGCATACCGCGACTGCGACAAGAAGAAGAAGCCTCGTCTAGACTTCGCGCCACGCGAAGTGTTCCGGTCCTCACTTGTGCGGTCGTCCCAGTTCGAGTATGTGCAGCGCCGCCTTTCAGCCACTATGACGTAGCGAATGGAGCTCGAAGCAACATCAACGCCTTACTCGAGTCGTTTTCTCGCTGGCTGCGCATCTTCAGCTGTTGTTCTGCTACCAAAGCAAGGAAGAGCGATGAGCCGATGGAAGGACGAGCAAGGCGACGTCGATAATGTTTTATGCGTGGCCATCATCCCCTAAACTATGCCTACCGCTTTCCGTAATAATATGACAAACACGTTCACGAACAACGTAACATGTTCTGAGGTATGAAGTTTCTTGTGAGGAACGTTCTATTGCTTTGTACGCAAAAAAAAACCTAATCGGCTGTGCCATTCACGCGCCACTTGTCGATCTTGAGGTTCTGCAGGAACTGGATGCGGCGGTAGAAGAAGAGCAGCCAGATGACACCAATCGCCAAGCAAATAACAGTCTCCACGTAAAAACCATCACGCACGATGAGGCATTCGCCACCAGCGTCCGCGCAAGCTTCACGCGCTTCGGAGTCGGAGCATGTAACGGATCCGATATCCAGCACCTCGTCTTGGAAGTATCCGCCCAGGCACTCGCGCGTGGTAAGATGATCCACGACAGCGAGACTGAGAGAGTTGGGCCACTTGGAGCCCAGGTTCGTGACCGTGTTGAGGAAAGTCATGTACGTGCCGCCAATGGACGGGTCACTGATACGAGCGTAGAAAGCCATCTGCGGGACGTACATCATGTTGGCAGCGAGCTCGTGCAGTGCGCCTATTGTCAGGATCACACCGTAGAAAACAAAGTGAGAACTCTCGTCCTGCGCCATGGCCATGGGCGTGATGTACACGACCCCAGCGTAGAGAAGTCCCACAGCGAGTCGAACAGGGTAGCCCCAGAGGAACAGGTTGAGCGGCTGCGATGGCTTGATCCACCGACCGATCATCACCGGAATGACGATGCCGAGCGGGATCAGGATCGGCGTCAGTAAAGCCAACTTCTCCTTCTTCATGCCGTACTCCACAAGTTTGAGCGACGCGACACTCTCCGCAGCAGCGAATCCAATCTTGCTGGTAAGCAGCATCACCGACAACGAGATAACGCTGGGCAGACGCAGCACCGAGTACATCTGCGAGTAGGTCTGGGCGATGGTCAGCCGCTCGCTGCCTTCAACCTCCGGCTTCTCGTGCTTGAAGAGCCACACGCCTAGAGTGGTGACGAACATGACCCATCCCCAGAAGCTCATGAAGCCGGGCAGCGACACCATGCCTTCGTCCTCCGGTTCGCTGCGCAGGTAGCTGTTGCAAGTGGCCGGGTCGTTCAGAGCCAGGAAGCCCACGTACGCGACGAAGTAGCCGACCGTCTGGCCCACCGTGTTGCACGTGGACGCGTGGCCCACGTTCTTCTTGGAGAGCATGGTGATAGCCCAGCCGTCCACGGCGATGTCCTGCGTGGCCATCATGAAGTAGAGCACGAAGAAGAAGGCCGTGAGGTACATGACGTGCGGCTTCTGGCCCTCCCCCTCGCCCAGCAAGTCGCTCATGAACCAGCTGCCTACGACCATGAGCGCCGCGCAGACGAACTGCACAGGGATGAGCCACGACTTGCGGCGGCCGAAGCGCTCGCTGTAGAGCGAGTCCACGAACGGAGCCCAGAGCAGCTTGAGGCTGAAGGGCCACGACACAAGGCTGAAGGTGGCCTGGTCGCCGTAGCCGACCTTCTCTTGGAGGATGAATGGGATGCTGCTGGACAGGCCCATGGGGATGCCCTGCAAAGTATACAGCAGCAGCAGCAGCAGCATGGAGGCCCAGTCGCTGCCTTCGTCCTCGTCGTTCTTGGGCTCTACCGCCCCTACAGACGTCGCCGAGGTCTCATCCGAAGCGGAGGACGACGCACTTCCTGTCGCGGAGGACAGCGCATCCTCCGTCGCGGTCTTTCGCTGCCGCAGAGACGCCGCCATGTCCACGACGTCGCTTTGGCTCCTGAACGTCAACTCGGTAAGTGACGTGTTCCGATGTTGGGCGGACGTCTGCCTCACCGGGACTGGCTGAAATTAAATCAAATATCGACGAATCACATGATAGCGGTAGAAGATGCTCTTCCTTGCATTTTTTTCACATCATTTCTTCCGCGGTAATTTACCCCCCGGCCAGGACGCAGCCATAGCTATCCATGGCCACGCTGTTCGGGAGCCTCCCGTCGGCGGCGATGCGCAACCACGGCCGCAGCACGGCGCTCGTAAGCACCGCGGGAGGGGGCAGCGAGCGTGCGCTGCAGTGGGTCTACGACGACGAGACCAGCAACTGCATGCACTGCAACACGCCCTTCACGGTGCTCACGCGCAAGGTACAGAGCCGACAACAGCACTGCCAGCGTGGGGTGAGCGTAGGGAACTTACTTTGGGTTACATGTCGTTGTGTGACTGCAGCACCACTGCCGACGCTGTGGCAACGTCGTGTGCCACAATTGCTCGCCGCACAAGCGCCGCATCTCGTCCACGGACCCCTTCGTACGCTGCGCAAATGGATACATTTGGGGCGGACGTACGGTACCGTTGCTGACGTTTCTGTTTGTATGGTTGACCAGCCCATGCGGGTGTGCAACACGTGTTATGCCGCCGTGGACGAGCACTTCGCGTCGCTGGAATGGTCGGGGCACTCTTCCGCGGAGGTGCGCTCGATGCAGGAGCAGTACGCGTGTAGCGGGTGATTTCCTTTTGGAGCTGATGCTGGTGTTACTGTTGCTTGCAATCATTTAGATCCAGAGCAAACCTGACCCGGTGATTGAAGGCCGCGTGCATATCGGACAGCTGTATGTCAAGGTCGTGGAGGCCATCGGACTGCCGTCCACGGACTCGATCACGAGCGACCCATTCGTGCGCGTGATGCTGACAGGCAAATGGTCCCACGGACAGGAGTGGGGCAACGATCTGAAGAACACCAAGTGCACGAAGAAGAAGTCGCGCACGCTCAACCCGCGCTGGCACGAGACGTTCGTGTTCAATGTGTGTGCCCCGGGGGCTGAGCTAGTTCTTGAGGTGTACAACTACGGCCAACTGAGTCAGCCGACAAAGCTAGGCGAGGCCACGATTCCGCTTTCGCAGATTATGGACCAGCGAAGGCATAACAAGTGGCTGGATCTGCTGCTGCCGGAGAAGCTGCACCGTGCAGGACTAAACAACGACGCACGAGCAGGCCGCATTCACGTTCTGCTGCACTACAAGTTCTCGCGAATGGCAGAGTTCTGCAGCTACTTTTCGGCCGAGCAGGGATACGTCTACGAGTGGCCGGATTTTCAGGCAGCACAACTGTACAGCAATTTCTGGGTGCTGCTGGACAACCTCTGGCCGTATTTGGAGGTGATATGGCAAATTTTGCCAACGCTCAACTGGGAGCATCCGACGCACTCGTTCATGTGCTTCGCTCTTTGCGTGTGGCTCTGTCTCTCGCTGCAGTGGCTTCCGGTGGTTATCCACCTCGCTCTCATTGCGTTTGTGCTACGAAACTACTTCGAGCTGAACTTCCACTCGTTCGCTGCAGCGAATGATACGAAGGATCATCCGGCTGGCGCGAACGTGAACTTAGACAACGACATGAGCAGCGGCTCGTTCCGACAGTACAACCTGCCATCGGGCTTCAACCACCTGATGAACAAGATGACGCATGTTACTATTGACCAAGAGACCAAGCGAACGCTGCAGTCCGTGCAGAACAACATGGCTTGGTGGTCGAGCATCATCAACAGCCTCGAGCTCATGTTCTCGTGGGAAGACACGTTCTACACGGCTCGTATACTGCTCTACCTTATCGTGAGCTGTGTGCTGCACATCGTGATCCCCAACAAGTACCTGCTGCTGGGGTTTGTGGTCTACCTCTTCGTCCAGTGGACGGTGCCGTTCATGTGGCTCACGCACTTCGTCCACGCCATCCGCCAGTCCATCCGCTCTCTGGTGCATCAACACCGTCTCCGGAGCTCGATGGCGCAGGCGGATCTGAACGCTCGGCTGCCTGGTGTTGGGCTGGGCGGCGGTCTCAGTATGAATGACCAGCCGCGCGCCATGCGTCGCACGGTCTCCAACGCCGGCGCTCGTGCCCACGCGCGTGTATCCAAGAAGGAGGAGGCTTTCGGTGCGGCCGCCTCGGCTATCTCCGAGAGGTTCGTCGTCTCCGGCGAGCCCGCGCTCCGCAAGCGGCAGTGATGAGCAGCGATGACCGCTCATATATAAGTTGATCGTGCGAGATAGAAGCCGTGACCCTCGAGCCTAGCTAATCGCTCTCATGTAAAAAGTATCTGTACAGGTACACCGGTAGATAGTTGCTGTGTGCAGACTCCTAAGAAATGGCTACATGCCACTGCAAGTGTCGAACGGTACCGATCGTCATGTTGTACTGGGCAAAACTGAGTGGTACCAAAATGAAGGTACCCCGACGGCGCCATCACTGACGGCGTAACGCATTGCAAAACGTTCAGCTTAGGCGGCACCTTGGTCTCTCTTCCCGTGTGCGTCCATCGCCACCGCCGCCCCCGCTGTTGACCCACGAGGGCTGCGCCTTGTTGCTGCTGTTTCGCTGTCCGTCTGAGCGGATTTCTGGGTCGCGATGCTGCTGCAACGCCTCGTGGTGATGTTCTACTCGCTGTGGGCGCTGCTGCAGCGCGTCAAGCACAAAAAGTGGTTCCTGCTCGTGTTCGCCAGCTTCTACATGGGCCTGCGCTCCACGCAGAAGGAGCCGGTGGTGGGGAAGCCGCGCGACGTGTTCATCAACCACATGATCACCGAGGCTAAGGACGACGGCGTCCACATGGCGCCCACGCCCGTGCTGGCGCCCTGGACCAACGCCAGCTTCGAGTGCGTGGGCTGGAAGCGCATCCACTCGTGCAAGGAGGAGAAGCCCGAGGACGAAGAGGAGGAGACGCCGGAGCCGGAGAAGGACTTTCTAGGGTGCTCGGAGGAGATTGGCACGAAAATGGCGGGCTACTGCATCGTGCGCAACCGCACGTCCGGAGACCTGTACAAGCTCATGGTCAGCGGCTGCGACTCCCTGCCGACGGGCTATTACACGTGCGATATGGCGCGTGACTTCTCGGAGTACGGCTACCACTCGGTGAAGTATGAACACACGCCCGTGGCGCCATCGTTGGCGTTGCCGTTTGCGGCGACCAGCAAGCGTCAACCCACGAATGGCGTGTTGATGATCATCTACGACCGTGTGCTGCCCTCGGCGTATGCTACGATTCGAATGCTGCGGGTACAAGGCTGCGAACTGCCCGTGGAGCTGTGGTACCGGCCAGACGAAATGTCGATCGACAATCCCATCATTCACAAGCTGCTGTCGGACTACAACGTGCGGATGCGACCTATCTTCGATCGTCGAGCAATGGGATTCCACGTCAAGCCGTACGCAGTGTATTACAGCAACTTCGACAACGTGCTGCTCCTGGACGCCGACAACTTGCCCGCGAAAGACCCAACGTATCTCTTTGAGGAACCGGAATTCTTGCGCACAGGGGCCATCTTCTGGCCGGACTACTGGCAGCCGTCCAACTCGCTCTTCCAGCTATCGAACACCAGTCTGCTGTGGCAGCTCACGGGCGTAAATTACGTGGACATGTTCGAGCAGGAGAGTGGCCAAGTACTGATCGACCGACTGCGCAGCAAGAAAGCGCTGGACAAGCTCATGTATTACTCGACGCACCAGCCTCGGTTACTTGAGCAACTGCACCTCATCTGGGGAGACAAGGACCTCTTCCGGCTGGCATGGCTCAACGCTAGTCAACCTTTCCATTTCATCAAGTACCCGCCTGCAGTGGGCGGACTGGACTTGCAGAAGGAGAAGGGCGTCTTCTGCGGTCTCGCCATGATTCAGCACGACGTGCAGGGCAACCTCGTGTTCTTTCACCGGAACTCCATCAAGCTGGACGGCAAGCCGAACCAGCCGCGCATTATGAGCCACATCCAGGAGTACTCTCTGGAGGGGAACCCGCGCGACTACCGCATCTTCCAAGCCGTGTACGCGCACAAGGAGTGCTGCTACTACATCGGCACGGACTCGCTGCCGGACGGTCGGCCAGCCACGCAGGTCACGCCCATCGACTCGACGATCTACGCGTCCATTGAGGACCTGGCGATCCAATTCTCCATCGAGGCACGGCAATTGCTGATCGACGACGCGATGGCCAACGACCTCGGCTTTCGCTCCTTGCGCGTGCAGTACATCGTGGCGCTGTTCCTGCTGGCCTACGTGCTGGCCATCATCACGTTCGTGTGGTGCAAGGGCCGCCCGGCACGGGAACGGTTGCCCAGTCGCTGGAAGCCCATGGAGTCCAAGGAGAGCTAGCGACACGGAGAGAAATAGGTACCAAGCTAATAGACGGCAGGCCCTCTTCCTTAGAGTAACGAGCGCCACAAGTATAATGATGCACAGTGCAACATCGCCGTAGACGCAAACTGACCCGGCACAGCAGGCACACAAAGACTCGGGTCATACCCACCAACTTTGCCACCGACGTTTTGATTGGTTCAAAATATTCAATGACACAGGATTATTATGTTTTCGAGGGGTAAAGTATGCGCGTATGAGTACGACGTTGAAGCTCGATACCCTTTCCCCAACACTCGTCAAATTCTCAGCGCGGTTCAACACCGGGGGAGGCAGCACACTCGCAGTCCGTCCCGGTGGTGGTCCATGCAGACCGTGTTGCGGGCGCGAGGCCGCGCTCTGGTCGCTGTGCGACCGCCTCGCCCGTCGCGCAGGACCCCCGCGGCGCTCGTGCCCTCGCGGTCGTGGCTGCAGTCCGCCGGCGCGCAGCGAGCGGTCCTCTCGACGTCTCCGTCCTCGCCTCCGACTGGTCAGAATTCTGAGTTCGTTGCGTCTGATTTCGACCGGAGCGAGGGTCGGAGCCGGCTGTGGGCCGGACTGGCCCTGGCGGCGGCGGGCATGGCGTTCGCGATGACGGAGGCGGCTGCGGACGCGAAGGACCCGGTGGAGGAGGCGAAGGAGGCGAAGGAGGACCCGAAGGAGATCGTCAAGCACATCTACGAGCGCAAGGAGGACGTGAAGGCTGCAGCGAAGAAGAACGAGAGCAAGAAGAGGACGCTGCGCAAGCGGAAGACCAGCGTGAGGGATGGAAAGGTGGTGGTGAGCACAGCGGCCGTGCGGGGCGACCGCGCGTACATGGAAGACACGTCGTATGTCTCGTCCTGCAAGCGCTTTGCTGCGGTGTACGACGGCCACGGAGGCGCTGGCGTTTCGCAGTATCTCCGCAACCAGCTCTTCTCGATGATCACACCCCAACTGGCGCAACTGGATCAGGAGGTTTTAGCGGAAAACAAGGCCGAGAACAATGTGATGGCCAAATCGAGTCGACGGCAAAAGGTTGCGACGATGTTGCGCGACGCGGTGCACAAGTTGGACCAGGAGGTGATCGCCAAGAACGAGTGGAAGTTTCAGGGCTCGACGGCGGCGGGTGTGCTGCTATTTGACGATGTGCTGTACTCGCTGAACGTGGGAGACAGTCGCGCGGTGCTGTGCCGGGCTGGAGACGTGGTGGATCTCACGCGAGATCACAAGCCCAACGACCCGCAGGAACGTGCTAGGATCGAGTCGCTGGGTGGCCGGGTGCAGTGGTTCGGTTATGTGGACGCTCAAGGCGAGCCCATCGAGCCGTACGGAGCGTACCGGGTGAACGGTAATTTAGCGGTGGCGCGAGCGATCGGAGACCGGGACTCGCGGCCATTCGTGATCGGCGAGGCCGAGATCCGCCAGTACGACATCGAGTACGACAAGGACGAGTTCATTGTGATCGCGTCGGACGGGCTCTGGGACGTGTTCACCAGCAGTGAGGTGGTGGAATTTGTGCAAGACGTCATGAGCGGCGAGTTGGGCGGGCGCGAGGCCTGGAGCAGCGGCGGCCACAGTGACACGCGCGTGCCCATTTTCGAGTGGTCGCACCAGTACACGAGCGACCGGTCGATGATCAAGGCTGCGCGCAGGCGACGGAAGGTGCAGATCGCGAACTATCTGGTGCAGGAGGCGCTCTTCCGCGGCACCTCCGACAACGTGTCCGTCGTCGTGGTCTGGCTGCGCTGAAGCGCTGCGCCTGCTCCCAACAATAGGTCTCAGTTGCCGCCCCCACCTCGAAGCCTCGCCATCGACATGCGACAACGGCGAGCTCATGGGACGGCGGCAGAAAATGTTCATGCGTGACGTAAGCTATCTCCTGTATTTTGATGAAAATTCGACACCTTTTTTCTTATCTCGCAAAAAAAAACTTGAAGTGGATTTTGCGCCGGAATTCGTGTGCCGCACACACCTCCGTTGTCATTGGCGAAAAAGATCACGCGCAGGTGCCGACCCGCTTGCTTGACGTCCGACAGGTGAACGCAGCGCGTGCGCCTTGGGCGTGCCGCTCCTGAATCCAGCAGCGCGATGTCCTCTGTCGGAATGGGCCGCTGCGTCCCAGCCTGCGATCGGGCGGAACATTCGTCTGGTCGACGATGTCGCACTTGCTTTCAGTATGGCCAGCGTCAACATGACCATCACTCGTGCAGGTGGCTTTTCGACCAATGGCAGCGCAGTTCTGCGTGAATTTTCTCTGTGGCAAGTCTCTCAGACAAGACTTGTGTCCAGGCCCATTTCCAAATTACCCGACTAGTGTGCACTTCAACGCGAAACGATGAACAGTTCGACC
Source organism: Phytophthora pseudosyringae (assembly GCA_019155715.1). Classification (NCBI taxonomy): domain Eukaryota; phylum Oomycota; class Peronosporomycetes; order Peronosporales; family Peronosporaceae; genus Phytophthora; species Phytophthora pseudosyringae. The sequence continues at coordinate 25,635 of JAGDFM010000110.1, read as the reverse complement.
GCATCCTCCTCCGGCAGCCCCATGGACGACAGCTTTCCTGCCACTGACCCCATCTTCCAGGTACAATCCGACCTCGACGACGAGCTGCAGCTCCAGTTCGAGCCCAGTCCCGGCGACGCCCCCGTGTACTACGTCGCTGACGAGGTCTCGTCCCCAGTGACGCAGTACCGCGACGCCCCATTCCAGTTCGCCACCGCGTCCATGGACCGGTTGGAAGAGCTCGACAGCTTTAGCCTCTTTCCTGACAAACAGCAGCCGATGATGGCGTTCGAGCTGAGTCCGTCCTCCAAGCAGAAGCAGGTTGCGGCGTCCCCGCTGTCGCCATCGGCAGCCGTGGAGATCCCGCTCAAGGAAGGCTGGGACTCGTTCTTCGGCTCGGCGTTCCCGAGCTTCCCGTCCTTTGCGGACCCCGAGAAGATCATGACGACGCTCCAGAACGCGCTGAAGCCCTACGAGTGCTCAGTGCGCGCCGAGAACAACTGGACGCTGCGTGTGTCGTGGCTCTGCGTCGCTGAGGAGATCGCGTTCTCCGTTTCGCTCTCGAAGGAACAGGGCGGTGAGGGGAAATACGAAGTGGCGTTTCGCCACGAATGTGGCGACGAGCTGGCCTTTCATCAGTTGGTGGAGTGCATTCGCGCTCGCTGTAGCGAGGTCGACGCCGAGCCGCTGTTTTTCGCCGAGTCGACACTTGATCCGTGGCTTGATGCCGAGCAGGAGCTCAAGGGTCGACGCTACGCTATTCGTGACACCGAGGCAGTGCAGCTTATCAAAGAAATGAACGCCGAGCTGGACGCAGATACGCTCTACGAGGTGGCTAAGATGGTCAAGAACCACTGCCGGCATCACGGAAACCGCCGTCTCTTCTTAGAAGCGGATCGCTCCGGGTTCGTCAAGGCTCTCAAGTGGATGCTAGCTGACTCGGAAGTGCTCGCGCGGTTTGCAGCCTTTATCTTGCTGCAGTATGCCAAGGAATCGCGGGATGGTGAAATCGTCGAGCTGTTCTCGTCGGTTTTCGAACGTAACTCGGTCGAGCTGCTGCTCTCGGAGCTCGAGTGCCGCGAGAGCGACAGCGCTTGCTCGCAGTTTATAATCCCCATGCTTGCGGAGATCCAGCAGAGCCGGATATTCGCCTAAAAGCCAGCGTCCGAGTTGTGTCAGACCCGCGAGCACGACTTGTATTGCTGATGGAAGTTCGTTGAGCACTATTTACCATCGACCGTACATTACTCAGCCCCCACGTCTGCCTCCACCCACTGAAGTGCGCGCCTCAGCACTTTGTTTTTGCCCCGCTAATTTATACGGTAGACCACAGCATATTAACGCAGATCGAATTGATTGATACACACTCTCATTTCTCCAGGCTGCTCTTTCTTCACCTTCACTCACCGGCCTGGCCGATTACGAATTTGGCACGTGTCTTGGTTGCACCTGGAGCCGCTAAAATAGTGCAACCAAGACGTCGATCAGACCAACATTAACCGGCCCATTGATTGCTCAACAGGCAAAAGCTTGTGGTGTTTATATCAAGGGTACAGGTATTGATCAACCGGGTCGTTGTGCTTTTCCATTTGTATGGCCGTCTCCTTCGAGGTTGACTGGATTGGTTCATGAAATGCACCAATGTAGAGCCATATAATGGGTTTCGGCTCCTTGATCCCCTCTTGACCAGGCTTCGGTGATACATGTAGCTGATGCATCTTTATGTTGCGATTCGAATTTGTTCTACTATGTCCGGGAGGTGGAAGTACTACCCGTCGACTATTTCTATTCTAGCGTTCTGATAGCTCACATTTATTTTTCGACCACAACTCGAGGGAAACCATGATAACCCCAGACGATGCACCGCTCCACTTTGTCAGCATTGCGCCTCGGTTGGCTCCTTCGACACCAAATGACCGGCTACGTAAACGTCTGAAAATGCTAGCAAGCAAGATCACCAGTGCGTGGTTTGCTGTACAGATCACTCACTACGGAGGCAAATATTCCGTCGAGCGGATGCTCGCACTCGAAGAGTATTCTCGAAAAACGTCCTTCTCTTGCGTGTTGTTTGTAGTCATCGGTACGCCACTCCCCACTCTCGTATTGGTGCTGCGCCAGGAAAGTATTCCACTTCAAGACCCTACAGACGGCTGGAGTGTGAATTACGGATTTTGGATTCGAATGGCAATTCTGGGCTTTGGAGAAGGTTGTGCCACGACAATTCAAACTAGGCAATTTCTGGATGGTATGGGGCTGTGTGTCTGGCGTACCGTGGTATTGAGTGTATGCGTGTCGGTTGGCCACACGGCTGCAGCCATACTGGTTGCAGCTTACTGGGTGTTTCCGATTCCGTTCGTCAACTTCACACTGTCGAGTGTTTTGCTTATGATTTTTGTGGGAACAATCCGAATCTTGCTTGGAAGTCGAGCATTTCGGCACATACTTACTCAACGAGAGGGGCTTCGACAGTGCGCATGTTTCTTATCTGTTCAAATGCTCATGGTCAGCATCTATCCAGCGTATCAAATGTTATTTGATTTCGCAGCCCATACACGCTACGAGTTACCGGTTCTCATGTTGCTACCTGTCCTCAAGCTCGTCTTGCGGAATATTGTCGCTATCACGCTCTGGCACAAAGAAGACATGATACCAGAGCAGGTTATACTCACTGTCGACTTCTTCGACGCTTTTTACTTGGCCATGTGTATGCAAACGTCGTCTTCAATATCAACAATGATAGTGATCGTGACGGTTGACTTCGTACAGACAGCAGCCGACCTTCTTGAACTGCATCAGCGAACTCGAGGTATTCTAGCGCGACTTGGAGGTACAGGCACGACACACGACGAAAGTAGCTTACTTTCCACGGTGCGGTCACGGTGCTACCACTCTGAAAGGTTTGGAAAAAAAATGCTGGCCAATGTTCAAGTCCGCTCCTGCATCTCCCACGAGGTGTCATCCGAAGGCAGAGCCCTGCTCAGCAAGATCGAGGAGGAACAGCACATTTCTCGAAGCTTTCCTCATCGATCGCGCAGTAAAGTATCGTCATTTTTGAATGCAGTGCCTCAACGACTGTCAGTATTCATAAAATCTCGAACATCCGTCCAGCCTACGGAGAACGTAGTTCCCTGTTCAAGCCTGGAGCACGCGATCTCCACAAAGTGTGCTACCGATAGAACGGACGCCAACGCGAACTTGAATATCCTTCACGAATCTCTCGAGGTGCTCTTCACTTCTGAGTGCCTCGTCCTCACGGAATACTTGGAAACATTCGTCCCCATTCTCTATGCAAGCTTCATCCTTGTCATGACTCACCTCCCAAGCGCACAATATCACACCGAAATGGAAGGAGTGACAACCGAGAATGTAAGCGGTAGGGTCCAGAACGTGTTCATCTACGCGGCGCTGGAGCTGGTGTCGTTTGTTGTGCTTGTCGTGATCATGTGGCAGAATTGTGCAATTCGAGCGATGTATCAGCTAGCTTTTGTCCTGGAGACACAGGCACTGCTCGTGCAAAGCAAACTGATCTTGTGGGTGCTGATGACTCTAACTTACCGCGTCACTCACTTTGGTACGTACTCCGAAGATCATTTCCGTGCATCTGGTAAAACTTGCTAATAGAGCTGCACTGGCAAAAACCGTTTAGGTATCGCGTGGATTGGACACTCCTAAGAAGAACTGTGAACCAACACACGCCATGAGCAAAAAAAAAAAAAATCTTCACCACATCTCCTGTATTGCTAGATTTCCCTGAGCCTCGCCATACCTCTGACGCTTTTCCTATTTGCAGCCAGCAGCAACCCGTGTCCGATGCGTGTCTCTATACTATACATCGAGCGGGGCCGCCTTCCAAGCGATACGGACGACCAAACAGCGACACTTACTTAAGCGAGCTCCTTGTCCAGGCCGCGGAAGTGGGCTGGTCTGCGCACCCACGTGCGGGGCAGCACTTCCTCGTCCGTGGCCAGGCGCAGCGAGCGGCTCTCGTCGCGCACGAGCAGGTGTTTCTTCTTGGTGGTGATGTCCTTGACGGCCAGCCGGAACTTGGCCTTGCTCGCGCTGTTCTGAGGGTTGGCGAAGCTCTTGTGCAGCTCGATCTGGTTCTTGCCGGCCAGTCGCTGGAGCTCCAGCGCCTCCTCAGGGTACAGCTGGTCGGTGTGTCCGTGCTTGCCCATACGGCGGACCAGAGGCGGGTAGCCCTCGAACTCGTCGCTGAGGAAGAAGAAGTCCGGGTTCCGGAACGCGTCCTCGTCGATGCCCATGAGCACGGCCTCCTCGTGCGCGTCCAGCGCGTGGTCCGGCTCGATGGCCTCCTGCTCCTGTCGTGCTCGCTTGTTGAGGCGGGCGACCTCCTTGTCGTTGCCGGCCGCCTCGGCATCGGCGAGCTTCTTGGCCTGCTCGTCCGCTTCCTTCTGGGCCTTGGCCTTGGCCTCCTGCACCTTGGCGCGGAACTCCTCGGGCGAGAGCTCAGCCTCCATGCGCTTCATCCAGATGATGGCCTCCACGCGGGGCTTGGACAAGTGGAACTTGCGCGCCAGCGTCGTGGGCGTCCACCGCAGCGGGTTCTCCATGAACAGCTCCATGACCAGCTCGTCCAGCTCGTCGTTCTCCTCCACGCCGCCCTTGTTCACGTCCACGATGGCGTCCACCTCGATATCTCCATCCTGGCCCTCCGAGTCCGCCACAGCGTCGCCCTCCTCGCCCTGGCCAGCACCCTCGCCCTCCTCCGTGGCCTTCTCCTCGTCCGCCAGCTTCAGGAAGCGCGACGGCGTCGACTCGCTCGACTCGAAGCGCACGGCGCCGGAGCAGCGCGCCACGGCGCGGGACGCCGGCGCGGCAGAGCGCAGCTGCGACGCAACGCGAGCGCTGGTCAGAGCGCTGCGGCTGCTGCGGCGCGCCGCGCGCGCCAGAACGCGACCCCAAGCGTGCTGCATGTTCACGTGATACGGTGGCAAAGTGAGCTGCCCGAGTTGGGCAGCAACGGGAGGCTCGGAGCCTTCCGCTTCTATGACGCTACCAGTAGTATACCGGTATGGTCGTCCTCAGATATGGCACCCGGGATCAGATCTATCGGAAGCGTACCGGTTTTCCCATAACGGTGGTGTACATGTATCCCATCGGCTACTCACTTTACTGCGTACCAGCTCGCCATGATGCCCGTGAAGGCTTGGGCGGCGCGCTTCCTGCGGCGGCACCTGCTGCTGGCGCTCTTCCTCGTCGCCAGCTCCATCCTCTCGGCCGTCGTGTACGAGGTGACCGGCGGCGGGAAGCCCAAGCCCTGGACGTACGACGCGCCGGAGCTCAACGCCGTGGACCTGGCCGGCCCCGACCGCCCGCGCGCGCTCTGGACGGATGCCGACTTCGAGTGCGTGGGCTGGCGGGCCACGCACGACTGCGACCCGTACGGCCCGCGGGACGAGGCGCGCGACCGCGCGTGCGGAGAGCCCATGCCGCGCTCCTCGGGCTTCTGCGAGGTGCGCAACCGCACGAGCGGCCGGACCCTGCGCGTCATGCTGGCCACGTGCAAGAGCTGGCAGTGGTACCTGGTGCCGACGCTCTCGTGCAATGACGCGCGGGGCTTCACGGACTTCAGCATCCAAGCTGCAGGCTACAGCCACCCGCCGCCCGAGCTGCCGCCTCCGCAGCCCGGACGGGCCCGGGGCGAAGAAGGCGACGCGGCGGACAAGAGAGGCATCGTCATGATCGCCTACCCCAAGGTGGTGGCGGGTCTGTACGCTATTGTGCGGACGCTGAGGTCTCTGGGATGCGCGCTGCCTGTCGAGGTGTGGATCGACCCGACGGAGATGAGGGCGAAGCATTCCGTGCTGGTGGAGCTCGTAAAGTACTACAACGTGCTGGTGCGCGTCATCAGGGACCCGAATGCGTCCAAGTTCCACGCCAAGCCATACGCGATTTACCACTCCAGGTTCGAGAGCGTGCTGTGGCTGGACTCGGACAACATCCCTGTGCGCGACCCGACGTATTTGTTTGACGCCCCAGAGTTTGTGAAGCATGGAGCGATGTTCTGGCCGGATTTTTGGAGACCGTCGGTCGACACACCGTTCAATGTGCAGCAGCAGAGCGCGCTGTGGCCTTTGCTGGATATGCCGTTTACGGATATGTTTGAGCAGGAAAGTGGGCAGCTCTTGGTGAACCGCTCGAGGTCACAGGCGGCGCTGAGCAAGCTCATGTTCTACTCGTCGCACATGCCACGACTCATCACGGACTGGCAGCTGGTGTGGGGTGACAAGGATCTGTTCCGGCTGGCATGGCTGAATACGTCCACACCTTTCTACATGGTACAGCATCTCGTGGCGTTGGGGGGACTTTACGACGAGGGAGAAGACTTCTTCTGCGGCGTGTCGATGATTCAGCGTGATCCACAGGGCGACATCATCTTCATGCACCGTAACCAAGCGAAGCTTACAGGACGTCGCGATCAGAAGCCACTAATCACGCACCTGCAGAAATTTACGGGCGGCGATGGCACAGCGGCTTCACTGGCGCGTGACCTGGACAAGTACCGAGTGCAATGTAAGATGCGGCGCCTGGGGCAGTACACGTGCTTCATGCTGAATCCACGTGCGCCGGACGGCAATGGCACCCCGTCACTGACCCTCAGTCTTGAAAACACCAAGTTCCTGCCTATAGAGCAGCACGCTATCGGTTTTTCGATCGAAGGTCGCGGACTCTTTAACAAAGAAGAAGAGGCCGAGGTTGCAAAGATTGAGGACGATGCGCAGGCAACGCAGGATGAGGAGGCTGCTGCAATTATTAAGGCGCGTGAACGATCAGAGAAACAGACGCGTGGAATTTTTGGTATCCTTGTGGTCGTCGCACTCGGTCTTTGGCTGCGATGGCAATGGATGCGGCGCTGCAGCAAGAGCCAACCCAAGCTCGAAACAATGAACTCATCATTAGTGGCAGCGTCCGATGAAACGCCTCCGCCTCACGTAGCCCTGGCAGTAGATCCTTCCTCCCCCGAAACTTCTGGATCGTCGACTGCCGTGCTTTCAGCGACATCATACAATTCTCGACGACGCAACTCGTCCTTCCACCTTGACGACAAATGACTGAGGTATGCCAATACAACATAGACCTTTGAATGCCTAAATCATACTTCGAAGTAGACAATTTATGATAAACTCGAACTTCTTCCCTGGTCCTAATACATTTTCTCATAAACGCACCTATTTGGTTGGTCACTTCTACGTTTCCACGTATTCTGTGAGAACAAGAACCTCAAGGGCTTCGTGGAGAACGAATTGTGTATGCCTTCCTTCGGTGAATTTTGTGGTGAGCGCCGATTACACTGCTTGCGAACGAGAAGCAGCAGCAAGACTGGTTCTTCTACTTCGAGATATGTATTTGTAAACTTCTACAACCGTTGTTACTTTCAACTTGGGTGCCTTGCGTTGGCAGTCCTGGCATGCAAGGTGTACCAGTGGTCATGTTTAATAGTCGGTCGGTGATATTGTATTGTTCGGGACTTGTTTTAAAGAGAATGCAGACTAATAGTAGCAGGGCGCCGTCTCTCGCTAGTTCTACCCCCGAGGCTGAGCTCTTCTTCCTCTGTTGAAAAAACTGGTAGACCCTGCTGCTACAATCTGAGTAGTTAAATCCTGTCGGTCCAGGACCTCGGCGCCGAATCACCGGGTGCAATGGTAAGTTGTTGTCCTCGCTCTTCGTCTTCACTCTTCAGTCGAGCGTTCGGAGTGCATTTAGTGCACAAACTGCTGCTGGTCATCCGCCACGAAGTTCGAGTCGAAGTAAATTTTCTGGGGGCGCTGGAAGCCGTTGAAGTCCGAGCCAGCAGCGCACGTGTAGGCGCCCATGCTCGGGAATAGGATCCACTGTCCGATGTCCATCAACGGCAGCTCCACCTCCTTCATGATGCAGTCCATGCCGTCGCACGTCGGGCCCCAGAGACTAGCCTTGTGCATCGGAGTGGCGTCAGGCGAGGCGGCACCCGACATGATCACAGGCTGAATCGATGGGTGATCGTACACCAGGCAGTTGAACGAGGCGTACAGGCCGTCGTTCACGAAATACATATAGTTGGGTACTTGACCCGCAGCAGAGGCCGCGCTGGCGAGCACAGGCTGCTGGCCGGGGACGGCAAAAGTGGGCGCTACCTTGCGGCCGATCACATTGACGGCCAGTGTGTGGGTGGCCGCGGCGAAAAAGCGGCCAGGCTCCGAGATGACCTGCACGCCGCTGCCCTGCGGGAAGTGGACGGCGAGCGACTTCTTGAGCTCGCGGGCGCAGTCCTCGAACCGGATCGGGGCGTTCTCCGACCCGGGGAAGCCGCCGCCGATGTCTAGCAGGTTCAAATTGAAGCCGATCGAGTGGCCGATGTCGAAGACCTTGCGGGCGCTGGCCACCGCGTTCGAGTAGGCCTCGACGTTGAAGCAGCCGCTGCCGACGTGGAAGCTGACCCCCACCACGTCCAGGTTGAGTGCCTTGGCATGGTTGAGGATGTCCGGCACGTCGTGCACCATTGCGCCGAACTTGGTGCCGAGGCGGCAGATGGAGTTCGAGTCGTCCACGTAGAGCCGCAGCACGAGCTTGGCGGTCGGGTTGATGCCGTGGATCTTGCTGAGCTCGTCCTGCGAGTCGAACGTCATCATGTCGACGCCCTGCGCCTGGGCGTAGGCGATCTGGGAGCCTTGCTTGCACGGGTTGGCGTAGATGATGTCGCTGGCAGGGACGCCGTTGCCGAGCACGGAGCTGATCTCCGTCTGGCTGGCGCAGTCGAAGCCTGCTCCGAGGCGGGCCAAGCCTTCAATGAGCACCGGGTCCGGGTTGCACTTGACGGCGTAGTAAGGCCGCACGTCGGGCAGGTACTGGTGCCAGAGCTTGAAGCGGTCCTCGATGGCGGCCGTGTCCACGACGTAGAAGGCGTCCCGCTGGTTGCCGGCGGCGTCTCCGAGGCCCTGGATCTGGGTCTGCAGCTGCGTCAGGATGGCGGCGTTGAGCTGCAGCCGCTGCAGCTCGGGCGGCGGCTTGGCGTTCGTGGAGGCCATGGCCAGGTCGCTGGGCAGCAGCGTGGCGCGGGCCGCCTGTGTACTCATGCAGCGCGCGGCGGCGGCGGATCGCTCGTGGCCGAACCTGCTGGCCAGGCGCGACGCGCGGGAGCCTCGGAAGAGCAGAGCCATCTCGGCGGCGAGAAGGGGCTGGGCGGACGGGCGGGCGGGCGGGGAGCGGGCGCGGAGTGCGCAGGCGCGGACCAATTCGGGAATGAAAGCGAGAGCGGCGCGGTTTAACGGATGGAAATGGCAAAATCCCAACCGCCCGTCAGTGTTAGTGCTGCGAGGACAGCGCGGGGGCTTCGGCTCAAACACGGCGATCGGATCTTTGACTGGCGCCGAGTATGGAGCCCGTGCTGATTGGCTGCCAGCCAGCCGTTACGCTTTCCAAAAAAAAAGAACTGGCCAATAAGGGCAACTAACTTACTTGTCGCGTCCTTTGCTCGGTCTCCAAGCCCGCGTCAAGAGGTTTCAGCACGAGGGAAACAGCTCCCGAGTCCGACACGCTTGCTCGCTCTGCGATCGTTTTGCTCGGTGCCCGTCGCACTGGGACGAGCTTCACGATTCCAAGCAGAAAATAGCGAGGGGGGGGCGTCGGTTTTGAGTTGTCGAGCGAGCACAGCGACGCTGACCCCCTGCTTCAAGGTGCCGCGAACGTGCCGTCCGGACTGCGAGAGCGAGGGCTGCAGGGCCAGCGCAGGTTGATTTGAAAAACTTTGTGACAAGGTCGCATAATGTGTAGACTTTCCCGGTGCTGTACAACACCGAAAGGCTCGGAGATAACATTACCGCGTATCCGAAGTCTGAAGTTGAAGTGCGTATTGTGCGCATTTCGTCTACAGAACCGCACCCCCAACGGCCCCAGTCTGATTCGTCTACTGATGTGTACTTAGATGTGTTCTTAGCTCCATGCGTGTTCAGTTCCCGAGTTGCCCCCGCCTCAACGCGCATCGTCCTTAGGCCATCATTTCCAATTCGTGCAGCATTTAGCTACCCGTAGCGCCGGAGGAGAATGCTTGTCGAATATTTGAGGGAGAAAGCGGTTTCCAGAGTGTGGTGACGTTACCTCTCGGAAGCCTTTAAAGCCACTGCCCAGCCCGAGCTCTTTGCTGGAAACTGCTCTCGCATTTCCCATCTACAGCAGGCCAATGAAAGCTGCGTCTTCTCGCCGTAGGCCTGGAATTCGAGTCCGTGGGACCAGAAATCCGTCGAACACCGTCGACGACGCAGACCAACGATAATTTTGCCGAAATAAACGCACCAGCTACTTCGGTGCAGGTATATCTCTACGGCGACAGGTACTCGCTAGCCTCCGTCGACTCCTCCTGTTCTTCCATCTGCTCCATGCTGTTGCTCAGCTCGTCCGGGTCCTCGCCGCGCATCAGCTTCTCGAGGCGGTCCAACCCTTGCAGCGCCTCGGTCGACCCTGGATTTAATCGCAGCGCTTGGTGGAAGTACTTAAGCGCCTCGGCGTACTGCTTGTCCATTGAATACACGAACGCCAGCTTGGAGAACACTTCTTCCCGCGGGTGGCGCTCGCCTAATGCGTGCAGTCTATTGGAAGCGAAAACCAGACACCACGCGAGTTAGATGGAATATTTAATGCACTTGACAGCAGTGTCATCAGGATGGCAGCGTACCTATCGATGGCGCCGCGCAAGTCGCCCTCTTCGACCAGCAGATCAGCAAGCGCAAAATTGGTGGAGAGCTTGCGGGGCTCCATAGACAATGCCTTTTGCAGGGCCTGGCGTGCTTGCTCTCGGTGCTCCGAGCTTAACGCGAGCACGCTGCCAAACAGTACAAAGCTCTGCGCCTTCTGCGGGAACAACCTCACAACACTCTTGGCAGTAGCAAACGCCTCCTTGAACCGGTTCACACCAACAGCGTACAGATCACAGTAGCTGGTGATTATGCCCGTGTAGGCCTCAAGAGACCGAGTAAGTCGACACGCCGTCCAGAATGCCTTCAACGCAGGCTGCGGTCGGTGCATACGGAGCAAGACTTCACCTCGTAGCAAATGGGCCGGTGCGTGACGATGTCGTTCCGCAATGGCGCGCTCGGAAAACTGCAGCGCTGTCTCGTGGTCGCCCTTGACGTCGTTATAATACGCTGCAGCAAGCCATGACTCCGCGCACGTGCTGCTGATCTGGAACAACTCCTGCACCAAGTCGTTGAGGTTGGTACGGGAATTTCCTTTTCGCAAGCAGTTGGCATAGCAATCCATGTAGGACAGGTTCAAATCGTCCACTTGTCGAGCGCGTTTGAATGTTACGTGAGCTTGATGAATCAGCTCCTGGTCAACCTCAAGAGCCGCCTTGCGCAGCAAGCAATAGAGGTTCTTAGGAAAGACTCGATCCACCGCGTTGAATGAGTTGACGGCCGCTGTGAACACGATACACAACGCAAAACAGCAATACGATGCATTAGATCGCGGTCTACGAACAAAGTTGAGTTGGCCGATGTGCTCGCACTTCGATAATTTCCGCGTTCGGCGTCCATGTGAGCCGCCACGAACTTCTGCATCCAAGTTACGTCCACTTGAGAGAGACCTCTGCCAGCTGCCCTAGGCGCTGCTGCAAAATCCGTGTAGAAGCGTTCAATTTCGTGCTGCCTTACTGATGCCCCTGTCGACCGTACTCCTTCGCCAGCTTTCGCTCCTCCATCCGACCCTGCAAATGCGTCCGGCGATGCATCCTTTGCAGCAGCTAGCTCAGTGAGCGCAAGCACTGCCTCTAGAGCATACGGATTCTGTCGCAAGGCAGCCGTATAACTTTCCTCCGCCTTGTTCGGTAGCCCTTCATTCACATACAGCTTCGCCAGCAGCAAATTCATGCTCAGGCTCCGCCCTTCCGGCGCTGTCGATTTCAACTGCGTCGCGTAATGGCATGTTACGGTCAATTCGTCTCTCACAGCAACCTTTCCACCTATCTCGCCCGCAACAATTGCATTCAATCGTACCACTTCAATGGCCTCGTGAACGCGCCCAAGCTGCACGTAGCACCTGGCCACCTTGAGCTTCACCTCCAGCTCTTGCTCGTTCGTCACGACACTCGTACCTCTGCAACTATGGTAGTAATACCGCTACACCAAGCACAAACAGCATGCAGTGAGTTCTCCATCGCCTACTGCTCTCCAGCTGTTGCAGCTCACAATGGCGCGTTTAAACTCGCGCTTGGCGAGCATCAAATCTGCAAAAAGTCGCAGTGTTTTGGCGTGGAAAGCAGGCGACAGCCTTCTGGCGTCACTCGCCGCTGCTGCAACGCTCTTATCATATCTCCGAGAGAGGAAACTCTCGTCTGACCCTGGGCGAGCGTCGTTCCTGCTGCTGGGAGCCTCTGAATCCGATGGGACCAGCGCCACGGAGACCAGCAATTCGCCCAAAATCTGGGCCGAATCCACGTCCCCGCTGAGAACGAAAAGCTCCAGTTGCTGCTGCATCCGCTCGGCATCGAAACCTGCGGCCTGTCTGGCGCTGTCGCTGGCTGCGTCTCCCTCGTTGCGACTCGGAAGCGGCTCATCAGCACGCCGCTTCTTAGTGGGACGCTGCATTTCTCAAACTGCGTTAAGTTCGGCTTAAGTTCGTATACCAGCTGTTAAGTCAACAAGTCGCCCATTCAGTGTCCGCCGACGTCCACAACAGTACAATTACGACGGACATGTACATCATGGAGGTCAATGGCCTCGTAGTAGTGCAAAGATTTTGAAGGAGCGATCGCGCCGTAGGACATCGGAGCGGAACAACCACGTCACATTCTCACTTTATGCGTCTTCTCGTCCGAGCATACCTGCTGCTATGAGGCACTGTCGACTGCGTGTGCTTTGATGGCCACTTCCGGTCGTCTACAGCTCATCGCTCTTGCGCTTGATGTCGAGCAGCTCGACGTCGAAGACGAGGGTCGCCTTGCCAGGGATCTTGGGGGGCGAGCCGCGGTTGCCGTACGCCAGGTCCGACGGGATCGTCAGCCGACGCTTCTCACTGTGAAGTTCACACATCAGCAACACGCAACGCGTTAGTGCCGCTCGTACATTCTCTACTCTTCGAAAAGCCACAACCGTTCACGTACCCGATGCACATGTCCACTAGTCTGACGTTGAATTCAACAACATACATCACAACACATAGCAGGTCACGTTAGCCCCCTCCTGCAATTACTAAATCCAGGGTCAGCTCAAAGTTAGTTGCACGCACCCTCGGTCCCAGCCCTATCTCACAGCGAACACATTTCGTGGCGTCAGCACAGCACAGCGCACCTCACCAGCTAGCTACAATAGCTGCAGTACTACAACCCCCAGCAACAGGAATGGATGACCGACCTTGATGACGCGACCGGCGCCGAGCGGGAACTCGAAGGGCTGGTTGCGGTCCAGGCTCGAGTCGAACTTGGAGCCGTCCGTGCGCAGCGTGCCCGTGTAGTGCATGGACAGCGTGTCGCCCAGCTGGCTCTTCATGGTGCACTCCTCGGGGCGGTGCTTGACGCCGATGCGAAGCTGCGCGTCAGGCGGGAGATCGTCCTTGGCCTGCACCTGCACCGCCGCCATCACCGCCGCCACCAGAAACGCCGTCCACTTCATACTGTTGAGCTGGAACTGGAGAGGTTTTCAATTGTGCGACGAATGCACTGCGGCGACCAAGTGGTCGAGTGGCATTGGTCGAAATGAGTAGCCAATCAGCGAAGAGCGGACGCGATCCACTTCAACGTCGCTTCGCGTCCGCCCGCCTCGACGTCGCATGATGTGGCACTGGATCGAGGAGTTTGCTCGCGCGGTGGAGAGCAGCGCAGGTATGAGCTTGCGAGTACGAGCTGGATGTGGCTAGTACAGGGACAGAGCAGTACGTTCACGGGCTTGTTCGTAGTCGGTTTGGACTTGGTGTCAGCTCGCGAGGAAGCTGCGGCCAAGGTTCGAGCTGTTCTGGAAGAGGCTGAGGGGATACAAACCCCGACAGTAGAGCAGGAGGAAGGTGCGATGTAATGTTGATTACCGTATTGCCGGTCCCACCCTGCTGACAGTTTACTACGCAGCGATATATCGCCTTTTGGACGCGTGCAGGGTGTTCATGCGAGACCGACGCGGCATTGACACTATTCTGACAGTGGAGGTACGGGAAGCCGCGTTCCGTGTACTCGATTTATGACTTTCGGCGCTGATGCGGGTGGTACAGTCACTATACAGCTTTCTGGTGCTGGCTGACACTCCGTCATGGAGCTCGCGAGTGCACGAAGAGGCTCTGAAGTGCGTGATTAACTCGGTGTACTCGCGGCCGGATTTCGTATCTGAAACGCTTTTACCCAAGGGTTTCCTCACGCGTTTGATGGAATTTGCGACGCACGGAGGAACGACGTCACTGCATTGGCTGGTCTGGAAAGTCTTACTGGTCGCTTGCGAAGCTCCTGAAGTGTCACGACACTTGAGCAGCTCACTCGAGACCTGGCAGCTCATCTATGCGGTAACATGGCAAATGTGCTGGCAATTTCCATGCAACTACAACTAATTTTCTTTGTCCTTCGTCCCGCCTTCAGACGCTGTTCTACGGATTTAAGCACGGAGAGCAGGCCGATATCGTCGTTGGATCCCGCGCAACTCTTCATCTCGATTTGATCAAGTTGGTCGCTGTGCTTGTCAACGAAATTCAGTGGACAGCGGAGCAGGAAAAACGACTACCAGACATTTTCCGTACTGTCCATCAGTACGATATTCATTACGTTTGAGGATTCGTACACTGGACGTCTTTGAACCACTCTCATCTGTGTTTCGCACGCACAGACTTGGAAACCTGCTACTGGAGATTCTGCGTTTCGAGCACCCGGACGTATCACCGCTGAATGACAACCTTGTCGAGCTGAAGAACAAAGCAATGGAGGTTTTCATGCTCCTGCCAGGAAGTCTCTTGGCAGCATTTATTCAGCAGCAGCACATGGAAATCGCTGATGTCAAAGACGGATCGTTGCTTGCACCAGTGTTAGACCATCTGCACACCATGTTGCTGGCTGTACGGATCGAGAAAACCAGGTAGCAATGCAGTTGAGGAAGTACCAGCTGCGATTGTGCGTACACTAAAGTTTGGGTCGATGTTTTCATTCAGGCTACTCAAAGAGATGCTACCGACGCTGATTGTATGCCACAACGTGGCGAAGACAGGTGACCGGGATATCCTAGCTTGTTTCAAGCAGGCTATTTTACCAGCAACGCAGCCTGCAGATGTGGTTGTTGTCCGTAGCTTTGATCGAACCAAGGCACTTTTCTTCAAGCATCTCAAGTTCTTCCTCACGTGTCTTGACACTGACGTCAGGCGCTACGCATCCGAGTGGTTGTTTCTCCTCTGCGATGAAAACGGTAAGCATTCCTCGCATTCCTCAACTACTTTTTATTATTGTCTGTATGGGGTGTTCATTTTCCTATACTTCCATTTCAAAATCGCTGTGTGGCTCCCCTCCGAATAAAATAATAACGTTTTCCACGTGTCTCGGTCGACATCCCAGCGAAGGAATATACGCATCACACTGGCGTGGGAAATGCAATCGGCTTGCTGCGGATGAAAGGCCTAGCGTAAGACCCCCCACGTGCCTCCGATGTCAAGTTCACCCGCCTTAAATATCTCCGACACTGCCCGTGGAAAGCATCCGCTGCTTGCGAATATGGCTGCTCATGCCCATCTCTTGTAAAAGTTGGAATAAATCTCCAGAGTTCTTGATAAAGTATGGCGCTTGCGAGAGTTTGCGGCCGAGCGTGCACACAAATGTGTTGACGGGAAAGCGATATCGACCGTCCTCAGCGTCATCTGTAGATACCGACGTCGTTTGGCTGACCGACTCCCCTTCCGCAGGTTCTTCTGTAGCGACGTTCTTAGGCGACTTGTCTTCGATCTCGTGTCGAAATTGCTCTACATCACTACTCAGTGTACCGCCATCAGCGTTACCAACCACTGGTATTGGAGCCGACAAACCGCTGCTTGCTGACCTATTTTCAGATGAATCACCCAGGGTTAAAGTTTCTAGACCAACTGCATGGGCTCCTGGACTTCCAGTAATGGAAGACTTCCCATCTGACGATGTCAGTGAGCCACTGATCTGGGCTCCAACGCCACCTTCGAGCTTTGCACGCGCGGTAGGAGGGCAAACAAGTGCCCAACAGGCTGCCGGTGTGTCTGGAAGTCTATGAATGCCAAAATTGTCGCCGTACTTGGCCTTCATAGCCTTGAACAACGCAGCAGACGGTGGGAAGCCACGGCGGGGAGCAAATTTACTCTTCTCGGTAATTTCGTCGCGCCGAGCATCTGACGGCCGGTTGAGCATCGCCACCGGAAACATATTCCCAGCGCCTTCAGAGATTGATGGCTTCGCAAGCGGCGCCAGCTTCGTTATATTCTCTCCCAGCATGAGGAAGTCCACATCATTTGTCTGCGAAGAAAGCCGAGCCATCGATGCGACAGCTGCCAGACCACCTCGCTCTCCAGGCGATTCTCCAGCGAGTGATGTGGAGCTCCCATCCCGACCCAATAACCGCCGAAAGGTGTTGTAAGACATGTCGTCACTGATGTCACCAAAGCTCGAGGACCCGATTCCACCCTCACTGTCTCCTGAGTCCTGAATAAAACTTCGACGTTGGGAAAATGAAGTGGACGACTCATCCGTATCGGGTTTTGCAGACAGGGTGCCTCCCAGCTGCTGTTGACTGTCAGACATACCTTCGAGCTCGTCCTTCTCCAGCTGACGGCAGTAAGCCTCCAGATCGATTGGTGGCGGCACTAGGAACGCGAACAGATCCTCATCAGTTCGATCATCACCCGAAGCGATCACCAGCACAAAATCAACGGGTTGTTTATCGTCCACGACATCCAGCTGGCCTAAAGTCAGCACCCCTGAATCCGCGAAGAAGTTGACAGAATCCTTCCGGTCTGCACGAATCGAGTCACTGCCTGCGGCTCGAATGCTTTGTTCATCCAAGCTAAACGCCATCATTGCATCGTCATCAGTCGGGTCAATCTGAAATCCACGAGGCTTTATCATTGGTGACGATGGCAGGTGTACTGGTTCTCCGAAATACTCGGTTGTCACTGGATCTTCATCGGGGAACAGCGAAGACCAGTTCATAAACTCCCAAATGCGTTCGAATAGAGTCGCCTTGCTCACTTTCTGTGGTCGCACCTCCAGATACCGGTTACCTGGACACACTGACACCGGGAGCGACCGCGTGATCTCGCGCAACGAGACCAAGAGCTCGCTTGCTTGCCATAATCCATGATCCGAATCACAGTCGCGGTAATGCCACGCCACTGAGCTCTCCTTTCGCTCGATATACGCACCTGGGGTGCGTTCTGTGTAATACTCCAGCAACGGCACAACGTGCTCCCACCAGCTCATATCCATGTTCGGCACCATGCAGTGCCAATATTCGTTTTTACCCACCCACTTAACGTAAACACCATACTCCGCTGCGAGAACAAGGTTTCCAGAGAGTCCAGCAAACCACTGCTCGCACACTGAAGTACTGCGAGCACTTACTAGCACCACAGTGTTGCGCGGGTCCTTCGTCAGCATAGACAACTGCCAGATGAGCTCTTGCGGTGGGTAAGCCAGCTCCGGGATTGACGCCTCTGCTGCAAGCACACCTTCATAGTTGATGAAGATAAGCCGCCGTGATGATCGCGAGTACGCTGAGGTCATATCCCGACGGCTCAGCTCGCGTCCTGATACTGACAGCGCGTTCTCTTCGCTGCATTCGTGAAGCTGTTCCAGGAAGTTGTCCGCCCAATGCCACGAGGTGAATGAGCTCACATAGGTGTACATGTGCTGGTGAGCACGCATCACTTCGTCGTTATCTTGGAGTGATTCTCGTAAAGCGTCCGTGAGTTCCTCGGTATTCCATGGGTTCACAAGTCGTGCTCCACTCAATGATTGGGCGCAACCGGCAAACTCGCTCAGAATCACGCGAGCGTGCTTGTTCGTGGCCTCACGACAGACAACATATCCAAAGGGAACAGTATTCATACCGTCGCGGACAGGCGTAGTCACCAGCGCGTCTGCCAGAGCATACAGCGCGATCAGAGCCTCCACCGCAATCTCTTTATTCAAATACTGCACAGGACCCTCAGTACCAATATCTTGCAACTTGCTGTTGATACGGGATACAAGAGACTCAACCTGAGATTCGAGCGCCGACTCGGACACTGACGCACCCGTCACAATTTGCAAGAATACGACCTTTTTCGCAAGCTCCGGTTTCTGAGTAAACAGCTCCTCAACTGCCAGCAATTTGTGCACCAGTCCTTTCGTCTGGTCCAATTGGTCCACCCCAAGAATCACTCTCTTGCCTGAAAATTGGCTCTCCAATTGCCTCATTTGCTCTTGAACTGCATCTGACTGGACCATCGCGATGTACTTGTCGGCGTCAATTCCCACGGGGCAAACAGTCACGCGCGCAAAGTGCCCATTGAAGTCCACGCCCTTCTGACTGCTCTCCAGTCCCAGCAACCGAACACACGCGCTTTGGAAGTGCCGAGCGTACTCATACGTCTGAAACCCGATCAAATCCGCGCCCAATATGCCAGTCAGGATCTCCTCGCGATTGTTCAGTATCCGATACAGCTCCGCCGGCGGGAATGGAATGTGCATGAAGAAACCCAGACAGACATTGTCGTTCGGGAACAAGTTCTGCACCATTTGCGGCACGAGCGTCAAGTGGTACCCTTGGATCCAAACCAAGTCTCCTTCTTCGTAAACTTCCTGCACCGCGTCGGCAAACGCCTGGTTCGCCGCAACGTACGCCTGCCACATCTTCTCCATGCTCCGTTCGTCTTCCTGCCCGCCTTCCATCATCTCATGCTGAATAATCTGGTCGTCCGTCGTGGGCGGACACGAGTGGAACAACGGCCACATAACGGTCTTGCAGAACCCCTCATAGTACAGCCGCTCTCGCTTCGCATCAAGGAACACCGGGTAGTAGTTCCGGTCCTGCAGCAGCTGCTCCTTCAGCGTGTTCTGCTCGCTGGGCTCGATCTCGCCGTGCACCGATCCGATCCAGACGCAGTCGTAGCTCTCGTGCAGCGACTGGAAGATCTCCATGGCCCCGTTGAGACTCGCGTGCTCCGGGAACTCGGCGCGCCACTGCGACTGCGCGTCCTCCGACACGAGCCAGAAGGGCAGCGTGCGTGTCACGAGCAGCACGCGGCGGCGGCGCCGCGAGCCCTTGGCGCCTTCGTCCTCCGCGTCCCTGTCGCTGCCCCCCCCGGCGCCGCTCTCCTGCTCCGCCTTGACGCGCTTGCCCCGCACCTGGTTGAGCTTCGTGTACTGCGCCGAGAGCTCGCGCAGCAGCGCCGCCTCGCGCTCCTTGAAGCCCGCGCCTTTGGTCATCGGCCTCTGGTTGCGTTGTGTCGGCGATGGATGGCGAAGGGTGCGCAGAAGGAGCGACAGGGCGCGACCGGGACGAGGCGCCGGCAGCTGCAGGCCCAACTGATGAAAGGCACAAGGGGGTCAAGTGCGGCGATGACAGAGGCCGCAGTGGTGGCGGCCGCTGGAAATGCGAAATGGCTGCTTGGACCTATGGTGGCGCATAATTAAAAATGCCACTATGTGATGCGAGAGGTTCAACGTCAGGCATGAGCTTTGGCTTAGCATGATTCAAGAAAGTATTTACGCTATCCGTGAAGGCTGTTGCTGGCGTACGACCGACAGTTTCTTCTAATGTATTATCTAGTTGGCTAATAAAAAGCATACAGCGGGCGGGCGGCTAAAAGCTGCTTGGCCCCTGTGCGAACCTTCTCCCTCAAAGAGGTAGTCGAGACATTCACGGGGTTTACATTTGCGAGACGAGGTAGTAGAAGACGATCATCATGAGCAGGATGAGCGACGCGCCCAGGATGGAGAACATGAGCTTGCGCTGGCGCCGTCGCCGCATCTCCTCGAGCTCCGAGAGCAGCAGCACCGTGGGCACGAGCTCCAGGTCGGGGCGCACGCGGTACAGCGCCGCCTTCTCCTCGATCGTCAGGCGGCGCGGCATGCAGCGCGCGGCGCACGAGCCGTCGAGACTCCGCCTGGCGTCCTCGTCCTCGTCGCTGTCGACGTCGAGCGCGAACTCGACCGAGACGTGCTTCTTGAGGCTGCGGCACGAGAAGTCGGCCGATGGTATCCTCAGGATGGACTGCAGCGAGCCCGAGGCGCTGCTGGCCGTGCAGCTGCCGTCGCTGTCGCTCTCCGTCTCGCTCTGGTTGCTGTGCTGGTCGCTGCCGCCGAGCAGCGCGTCCGCCTCGGAGGGTCGCGGGCCCACGGGCAGCCCGCTACTGCCCTTCCTGGTCGAGCTGCTGCTGCTGCTGCTGGCGGCGGGCATGGAGCCGTACACGGCGGTGAGCTGTCGTCGGCTGCCGTCCGTCTTGAGCGCGTAGGACACGTAGCCCGCGCGCTGGTAGGGCGGCCTCTGGGACAGCTGACGGCCGTCCGACTGCTTGCGCGCATCGTCGCGCGCGGCGGAGGCCTCGAGCGCCAGCAGCGGCAGGACCTCCGCGGCCTCCCGCGTGCGCGAGTGCGTTCTGCCGGTCATGGGGTGCGGTCGGTGGCAGCGCTTTCACTTGTGAGCCGCAGGTTCCTGGCATGCGGAACGCCAGCAACCGCCGCGCGCGACCGCTGGCGGCCACATCTGCCGGCATCTTTCCATGATGGCGCCCCCATACGGCAACGCGGCAGCGGAAACATACGGAAAGCGCGTGCGAGCAGTCGTTAGCGCGCCCTCAATACGCAACCGGGCTGTGATCTTTTCGAAACTTTGGCTTCCGCGGAATCGCGCCTGACTCTGTCCCAAACACCACTTGCCCGCGTGACGGAGCTACAGTACGATAAGAACGGCCTTATCTTCGTCCTGGGCAAACGCCAAGCGGCAAGCGAGTCGACTCTGGCGGCGCTGCGGCTATCGATGCTGCCTGGACCCTTTGGCTCTCTCCCACTCGGCTTTTGTATGGGCCGTTTGGATGGCCCATGGCGATCTTCCTGGCATAGACCGGGCGAGCGAGATCCTTTGGCCAGCTTCAACGTGCGGCGAGATCATGATTTACCGCATTGCCAATGGTGATACTGACTGTATACTACAGCGGCGCTCTTCCGAGTCAGCGGCGCCTTGGTGCAGCCTGCTGCTGACATTGCGCCTTCGTCGCTGTTTCGCTGGGGTCTATGTATAACCAGCACCTCGCTGCCGGAACGGGATCAACAGTTCTTAAGACGCGCACACGTAGAGGCCAACGGCCGAGCCCATCTCGTACAAGATTTCCCTCGGTGGATTCAATGTTCGCGCTGCAGTGGTCGAGTGCCAGGTCCTTGACAAGAGTTTCAACGATGGCAAAGCCATAGATTTCATATGAGTTCGTTGGGCTAACCGCTGGCTGCTGATCCACCAACAATGTTAACGCTTCCAAGACCTTTGGTCGCTGGCCTGGCATGGGGCTGCAGTATTAGTTGCCGAGTTTCCAGGCGCCACCAGTAAGCAGCTGTCTCATTTCGGGAAACGGTAATGCCAAAGTACATACATCATTTGCCAGTGAGTCCGTCATTCCAATTTCAGCGGGAGATTTCATATGGCTACACGAAAAATAGGCTCACACTTGTTTCAAGCTTCATCTGCAGCAGTGCCTTTCACAAGGGGCTTTACTTTCTAGCGCAATCCAGTCGAAACTGTGGCCCAAGTCCCGTAGTGTTTGCTACTCGTCTACTACCGTAACGAGAATTTTAACGCACCTCAAGAGAATGGACCTTGATGTTTGCTTGAGCAACAGTACTTGGATTCGCGTGCGGTTTCCTAAAAAATCGCGCCGTGAGTCAGAATCACGGTTTTTACTACTAGCACACGCACGCTCACAGTCCGATTTTTCCAGATCGATCAACTGTGTGAAATCCAGGTTACGCATGTAAGATGGTTCCTCCTTGGGCACTGGTGTGTCGTGCAGGGCAATCATGGTTGCTAGCAGCGTCGGGGTTAGTGCGATCCCCTTGCACTGCACGTGCTCGGAGTCACTGCGGAACCGCAGGTAAGTAGTAATAGTTCAGCACCAAAGACACATGTTTTTTTTCTTAGCTCTATTCTACAAGGAGAATAGGTTTAACCGTTTCTAATGCGCTGGTAGGGTTTCATAGACACAACCTCTTGATAGGCTTAAAAATAGAAAAACGCTCTAATCCACCACACACAATCACAGAAGCCAACAAGCAACTAAGATAGAGAGGAAACAAAATTGAGTTGATCCTGAAGGATAAACTACTAAGTATATAAATAAGGTTTGAACTAACGATGTGCAACTACATTATGAGAAATGGTGAGGTGTTTCGACAATCGAAATCAAAGGATCGGTGTTGGGCTCATCGAACAAATAATTTCCTGAAGCAGTATCGGATGTTGCTGAAGCTGAGGAAATGCACATTGTTTTCAAGGCTCGACTTCATCATGATGTCGCGTGTCCATTTGGTAAGACTATGAAGTGTTGGAATTACGCGCATCACTGTACGTATCCAAGCATCAAGCTTGGGTGCTGTCCATGCCAGAATCAAAGAATGGGCATTTATGGGCAACAAGACAACTCGATGAAAGTGAAAATATTAGAGCGAATGTCGATCGAACTAATGGATTTGTTTCAAAACAATAAACCCATCATTTTTTTTAACAACAAGCCATTTTAAAAATAAACCCATTCAATTAGTTAATCAACTCGTCAATAGCTGCACACAGCTTCGGCGCCTTCTCAGTAGCGAACTTCGAAGAACGTAGCCACTGTAAATATTTGTCGTCAAGACCGAACACCTGCTTGACAGTCTTGCCATTGTACTTCCCAAAATTTAGTAGGTACGATCCGTCATCGGATCCATTTGCGAACTTGCTCGCAAGAAACTTGGCAATGTCAGAATCTGGGTCATCAAGTAACATTCTTTGACTACGAAGCCAGCGACAGTAGCTGGGATCCTTTTCAAATACCTCCTCGATAGTGGAGCCTCTGTGTTTGCCGAACGAAATTTGTGTGATCATGATATCTATATATATAGCACGGGAATTCAACTAAATTTTAATTAAATTCACATTTGTTTCTTAAGCTGTGGTAAGATCATCACCTCTTTTTTTAAAATCAAAAATGTATATACAATGGCTGGGATCGAGCCACGTGGATGGTCTCACAAGATCAGATGAATGATTGATTATGAATGATTGCCAATCGGTATGGTGTCATCTGATCTATGCCATTTGAATTGGACGGCGAGGAAGCTACCGATATCTGTGTCTTCGATAAACAAGGAATGCTTGTACAACCACTTACAGTAGCTGCAATCTACCTTATATACGCTGTAGATGCTTTCACCACAGTGTTTCCCGAACTGGAGAATAGGACTCATGTTTGCTCTATATAAGCCATACTATTTTTTGTGACCATGAAATCTATATAACTAGAACGATATGTTTCTTAAGCTGTGGTATAATCTAGAACCTCTCCGGTTAGTCTATCGAAGCTTAGTTCCTGTTCGCTAATGACAAGTACGATCAGATTGACTCCGTGGCAACCAGCGTTCACTCCCTGAATCTGGATCGATTGAGGCACATCACGCTCAGTCAAGCGACTTACGTCTGCTACAAGGACGCGATTGGTTAGCGACCAAGCCTGGTAATCCAGCAGACCATTGACAAGCTCGGGAGTCAGATCGCCATTGATAGCACCAATCTTGGCAATCTCATTCGTGAAGTGGTAGAAATCGTAGTCATGGCTGATGTCAAACACCTGCTGCGACCCGATTCGTTAAAATTTCTAATTGACGAACCAGGGTGTACAGTCCACGGAGCACTGTCGAAAGGACTCTGGTATTCCTGAACGGCTGCCGTTGCAAAACTACCAGTCTGCTCAGCAAACGGGAGAACCACAATGTACTTAGCGTTCTTAACACTGGCCGATAGCTGGAGATCAAAGGAAGAGTTGAACTGGCTCGACTGCTTACCAATACCAGCTCGCTGGTCGAATCGCTGCGCATATACGTCGTTGTATCGAACCTTCTTGACTGGCTTCGAGATGATGGCCTGAGAGTTCTCGAGATGAACGAACGGTACATATAGACGAGAGGTCGTGAAAGGCATGTAGGTACCATCAAGCGTAGGTTCAAGCGAATTGACAACAGCACCCCAAGCGATGCTGAAGCCAGCAGAAGCAGCAAGAACGCTAGCCATAGGGTTTCCGGTGAGCTAAGCGCGCGCTAGCCTACACGAAGCGGAAGGGCATCCTTACCGATGCCGTCGACGCCGGAGAATCGTACCTACTAAGCAAGGCAACGAAGCCGGAGCATGGAGATCTAATCAAATCCATTCGAGGCGAAGTGCGACGCAGATATGACGTTGGAGTTTACTCTGTCCCATCTCAGAAGGCGAAACGACCCGTCAAATTCGCTAGGGGCTCGCAGGAGGCTAAGGATCACATGGCTAAGCTGCGTGCTATGAGAAGCAACGGTAAGGCTGGAGGAAGCTTTAGATTATAAGCGTTTAAGAAATGTAGCATTAGTCAGCTTATTTTTTTGGTCTGAGCAAGAGCATGATCGAGACCGAGGTATCGCGGAACTTGACTTTCTGATCATTTTGGTTGTAGATACTAATTGTAATCGTCGATCGAGATCCGTTGTGACAATCCATCCAAGCATACTGGGAAAGCTTGTACGATATTAGTTGACCAATTTCAGCGTCTCCGCGATCGAAAGCACTGAGGATATCTCCAGAAACTACATAATCGTTCTTGATCAGATCGCAACGCACGATGTAGGAACTCGTTGGATGTGTTTGAGGAATGCCGTTTGAGAGCTGGGCACTTGCCACCGTGAGTAGTGTCGGATTACCGTTTACTAGGACGTTTTTTAAATCATCGAACATAAACCCTACCAACAGACCTGTCTATACCATTACACACAAAGTTTCACCCTTTCGCTGTGGAAGAGACAGAGCACCGAACCTATCGTTAATATCCAAATGAGTGGTTTTCGTGAATTTCTCAACATCTCAGAGCATCACCAAATCGCCTCGAACCCTCACATTCAGAGGAACAATATTTGAGTGGAAAAGTTTTCTATTTAAACACTTGAATACTAAGTATATACAACAATGTGTAAATTCATTCTCGAAAACGGTGAAATCTGTAAGCGAGCTCCGAAACGGCGACTATGTTCACCTCATCAAATAGAGACTACAGACCCAGTCAAAATCAAGGAACTTGTGCAAGCTATAAGAGAAGCGAAGAAGAAAGAAGAGGTTCTTTGTCCATGTGGTAGCTATTTCCAGAAGTGGAATTTCACGAAGCATATTGACAATAAGAAGCACATCGATTGGTGTGCTAGAATGACTGATGGTTGGCGTCATTTCACTTGTTGGGATTAATTCACTCCATCAATCGACTCTTTTTTTTATGAATTTCAGAATAAATCTATGAAATTCAGAATAAATCTATGAAATTCAGAAATATTTCAAAAAAAATCACCATGAGCTTACTGTAGTAGTTCATCTACTTCCGTCTTAAGCTTGGGCATCTTTGTCTGAATGAATTCATTCTTCTTCAACCATTCAAGATAATCAGGGTCGATGGTTTGGATCTGTTTGATAGTCTTATGTTTGTACTTACCAAACGTCATAAGGAACG
>JAGDFM010000011.1:249055-265385 GCA_019155715.1 Phytophthora pseudosyringae | reverse complement strand
GGGCGACGCTGGACCTGCTGTCCAAGATGCTGGCGTTCGACCCGACCAAGCGGCTGCGGACCATGCACGAGGTGCTCACGCACCCGGCGCTGCTCGCCGCGAGTCGTCGGGCGGACGATGAAGAAGCGGTCAAGAGCTGAGCCGTCCTTCACCTTCTCCATCCTATTGATTTATTGAGGCGGCACACGCCCTACGTGTAGTTTGATCCATACAGCTTTACAGTTGAGTATTCTTGCTCGCTCGGCATCCTGTCCAAGGACAACGTCTCCATTGGGGTTGAGGCATCCATCTCCGTATCGAATAACGAAGCCGAACTCCATGCTTCTTCCCTCGTTAGTATCTTAGCAGGAGTATTTTGGTTCCTGCCTCCCTAAGATTTTGGGTAAAACAAAGTTGGACAACCGGCATTCGCCGTTCCGATCCTCCGCAAACCTTTGCTAAGACTTACGACAACCAAGTCACTTGGTGCAGACTTGGACCCCGCTTTACGAGCATTAAATACTCAGGTGCTGCTAGGTGGACGAGATGTCAATACGATGCCACCAAGAGAGAACGAGACACTGAATGGCATGGAGAATGAACCGACAGTACACCTCCGCCTAGACCGGAATTGCGGCGAAGGAGGTAACAGCTTTTTGCAAGCTATCGAGATATCTCGACGGAGCCTCTGCGGACACTCGACAGCATTGATATCATGCCATGAATCAGTAAGAGGTCTTCGTGCCCGACTTCCAATAGTTCGTCAAGAGCAAACTCAATAGTGTACATTTTGCACACGGATCTAGTTTCTTAGCCACGCAATCGGAAGCACAAGGCTCAAAGCAGTTTACAAAGAGATATGGCGACCGTCGTCTCCAAACTGGATGGTTAACGGCTCGTCGGAGAAGAAATCGCCGGCGGATGGCGTTCCAGCCGCGTACAACCCCGTCGACAATAAATGCCCGTCATCCGAAAAACGAGAGGCATTTATCATACCCACCACCACCACCACCACCATCATCATTCTCGTGATGGTCCAAGCGAAAATGTGGAGCTCAGACGTCGAGGAGCGGATGACCGTAAGTGGGATGAGCCACAGCAGGAGCCGACCTTGGAGCAGCAAAAATGGGTTTCCAACACGAAAGTCACTTGCCAGAGCGTCGACACACCGAATCATATCACCACGAAAGCTACAAAACCGCCAGCTGCAAGAAAACCAACCTTTTTGCGGTACATGACAGGAAATCAGTGGATTTGAGTGCGAACGATGAGTTTGTTTCCAAGATGTTGACTTTAGCTTTCGGTTTGACTCGTTGCACAAGTCTTCTTCTCTCGGTGGTGCAGCTCTCAAGTGGACTCTTTCTTGTTACAGCTCAAAAACTTGAAGTCCCCAACTGACTAACTTCCTGTTGAGTGACATAAAATATATGAACGAACACTAAGTTAAAGGTGGGGCCCCACCTCACTACACCAACTTTAGTGCCTGCCGTTGAAACGACAGGTCTCCGGTCTGGGTATAATACCCTATTTCGGGGTGAAATATGGTCACCTGACCGACTAAGCCCTTCCCAACACTAAGCTCGAGACGCTCCGAAACGATTGAGCTCGCTGGGAGGCATGCAAGACAAAGAGGATGACAACCAGCACCACCCTTTCGGTGGTCGAGCTCCAGTGCGACTTGGTGCGGAACCAAGGAAGAGCATTCGAGGCGTGGCAGTGGCACCGCACGCTGGGTCTCCACCGAGGCGAAGCAGCAGCGTTTTACACAACATTGGACGTCGTTCCCTGCCATTTTCGCCTAGCGCCGGACCCCCAAAAGTACGCGATAAATCGGTTTGCCGAGACGGCGCTAGACTTTCCCCCACTCGATCGGATGCGCAGCGAGTGCGAAGTTTTCCGAAAACAATGCGAGGACTATCAACGGAACCTCTTCGAACGCTGGATAGTCTGGCGGTACTACGACAAGATAGTGACAAGTCCTGCAATGGGCAACAAGCTTCCACGACCCCGGCGATAGCGGACTCGAAAACTGAGCCTCGACAGAGCAGCTACGTGCTCGAGATCCACCCCCGGCGACCGAATAGTCCGGCCAAGCGCCTTCGTCAAGCTACTTCGCTGAAGAATTTTCGCGAGTTGGCGATCATGATTCCCAAGCTCCCAGGGACAATTGAAGGTTCTCCGGAGAAATCCAAGTCGCTTGGTGCTAAACCGTCAGCACCTGATGCACATGTAGTCGGCAAGTACTCTTCTTCGACCCAAAAGCGCGGCACATTCAACGTCTCCTTGGCACCGAAGCCTGAACGACAACCGAGCCGTCTCGTTACGACCTTGACCTCCTTTGGATATTCACTAGCCCCGCTCTATGATATATGGGAGCGACTCCAGGTGAGTCACTGCGGACAGTACTCGGTTGAGCGGATGTTGGCCCTTGACGAGTACTGTCAACGGGTTTCCATCGGTCGGGTGGTCGCAGTGTGTTTGTTGTTCCCGCTGGGCCCACTACTGATCATTGTCCTCGCGGAATGCATGCCGCTGCAGCCTGTGGAGAAAGGGCCGCTAGAGAATTACGTGTTCTGGATTCGACACACTCTCATGGGGGCGCTTTTGGTGGTGTGTGCGATGTGGCAAGCGAAAGCTTGGATCCCCGAGATGGGAATGACGATGAAGCAAGTGCTCGTAGTGGCAATTGCTAGTGCGACTGCGTACACCGTGTCGAATATCCTCGTTGCGGATCTGTGGGTGTTTCCCATCCCGTTCCTTGTGGTGGCCGGTGCTCCATTGATGCTTGTTCTTTGGGCGGTTGTAAGTCGGATAGTGCTCGGTCCCTGTCCGTTAGAAGGCGTGCAAGATGGAGCGTTCCGAGGGCGACAATTTCTCCTGTTAACGGCAGTTCATGCTTCTCTGCTGGGGCTTTATCCAGCGTACCAAGCGATCTTCCTCGCGGTAGATGGTCTGCTGCAGCTAGGAATGATCGCACTGCTGCCAGCGATTAATCTTGCGCTGAAAACCCTTCAGACGGCGATCGGGTCGCATCTCGAGGACAATTTGCCGGAAGTTCTCATCTTCAGCATCGACGTCTTCAGCGCCATCTACTCCGTGCTCTGTATGCACAGCGCCAACTCGATGGAGATGGTCACAGTTACGTTGGGGCTGAACACGCTGGTCTTGTTGCTGTCTCTGCATGGAATGAATCGTCGGTCTCGAGTCGCGAGGGCTTGTCGCTCGTTTCAGCTGATGGAAAGACAGCAGCAAAACCTCCGTAGACGGCAATCGCTGGTAGACTCCTTTGTTACTGGAGGCGGCAGTCCTGGACTGCTAACCACGCTGGTAAACACTACGCTCCGGTTACTTGAAGCTCCGGGGCAGCTTGACACGACCGAACTGCGAACAATTCGACTGCTTTCGGGGATACCACAGAAGCTTTCCGACTCCAATGTAGCTTTGCTAGACGCTCTGGCGGCTCGGTGTGTGTACAACAATAGCCGAACGACGCCGGAAAACATGCCCGTAGCTGAGATGAAAGACCGCTACTCGTCTGTAGCGATGGAAGGTCGTCCTCTTAGCACCTCTCATTTTCCAATTTCACGTTCCAAGTTGCTTCGGCGGCTTCGAGCGGTGGTGCTGGTGATTCCAACGACCAGGTGGCTAAGCCTGCGCATTACGTCACACACAAGTGGAGGTTCGCCTCGGTTTCGATCTGACCACAGAAATGCTAGCAAAGGTACCGAATCCGAGGAATCCGAGGCCGAAAAGTTCTCGTCAAGTTGTACTCAAGCATCGACTACCGTTTCGGAATTGGAGGCACCTGCACCCAGACTTTCAAACGTATCGAAGGCGCTTCTTAGTCGCCAACAGACCATTCGACGCAGCGTTCCTGCCCTGTGGCAAGAGACCTCGGAAAAACTCCTTCCGCTCGTCTCGAAGTGCGGTCCGGTCATCAGCAACGTGCTGGAGGAGACTCGAAAGCAGAACACTCGAGCTGTCAAGCAGACGCTTCAGCTTCTCTTCAACAACGAATATCTCGGACTGATCGCGTACACGCAGTGCATCATCCCCGTGCTCTATCTGCTGTACATGCCCATGCTTCAGGCTCTCCCCAACCACGTGTACTACCCGACGCACTATCGGTACTTTGGGAACGCGTCTGAATTCGACGAGCGTATGATGGTGGTCGGGATCTTAGCGCTCATGCAGTTGGTAGTGTTCGTGACGCTGCAAGTTTTTGTGGTGAAGCGCTTCGGCGTCTCCACACTCTTCCAGGTGGCGTTTGTACTGGAGTCGCGGTTCGGACTGTTGCAAGGTCGGCTATTGATGTGGCTCATTTTCGCGATACAGTCAACTCTAGTGCACTACGGTACGTCTCCTCCCTAACTGCGGCGGTGTGGCTTCTTTCAATGTGATGGTCTTGACGAGCTGCTCTTTTGTGACCAGGTGTCGACTTTACTTTTCGCTTCGACTGGCTGAACAAATGAGCCCACTTTCAACACGTAGTCATGCTGGGGTGTCAATACGACTGGAAGGTGTCGCTACGGCTTGAACTTACGAACATTGTGATCCAGAAAGTTGACGTAGAGCTTAGTGGTTAGTGATAGATACCAAACGGTGGATCCTCAAAAGGCAAAGAACCATACCAGTGGGAGGCGCCGTACAGCTTGTCGTTGTGTCTTTGATGCCGACTTTGAGCCTCGCTCGGAGGAACGCCCAGACGGCTTGGGGCTCGCTTCTTGAAGGTAGTTCCCCGAGGTTATTGTGTTTACGTTTGCTGTTTTCGGTACTCGATGAAGATGGTAGCAGTCACCGTAGCAGTCAACGCAGGATAGTAGCCAAGCTTCCACTGTCTCCAAGGGCCCATGTCGGCCCAGGAATGCTTGGCCACCACGTCACCGCAGCAGCAATGTCATTCTTAGCACTAGAAACAGTCGCCGCCAAGTTGGGCACGCGGAGATGTTCAAGCAGGAAAACAAACTAGCTGCTGGGACGCTATTCACAGCTTCTACGTCAAGTCCGCACACGCGCGGAGACTCGACATTTGGCCGCCTCCAGGTCGAGATGCCCAGGAAGCGGGGCATGGTGGTGGCCCCACTGCCGCCATCTCTTCCGATCAGCCCAAGCGCAAGACGTCCGCCCCATGAGCGACAACACAGTCAGCTCGTGGTCGGGACGATGAAAGTTTTCGGGAGTTCGCTGGGACCGCTGTACAATTTGTGGGAACGCCTTCAAGTGAGCCATTGCGGACAATACTCGGTCGAGCGGATGCTGGCGCTGGAGGAATACGGACAGCGAGTGTCCCCACTGCGGGTGGCTGCTGTGTGCATGTTGACGCCCTTGTCCCCGCTTCTGCTGGTCGTGTTGACGGGTTTCCTCCCATTGCGGCCGTCGGCCGAAGGTCCGGACGCGAACTACATGTTCTGGATCCGACATACGGTCGTCCTGGGACTCACCATGCTAAGCGGGATCATGCAGGCCAAGGCGTGGCTATCGGAGCTCGCTCTCACGGATACGAGAATGGTCGGGATCACACTCTGCAGCGCTGCCATCACAACGGGGTTTCTCGTTTTACTGGCAAAGTGGTGGGTTTTTCCCCTCCCGTTCATGAATATGCTGCAGTCTCCGGTTATCCTCGCGGTGGGTACGTGCATGACAGGCCTCGTTCTAGGACGAGGGGCGCTCCGGGACGTCCCCGACGTGGATTTTCGAGTCAACCGCTTTTTCGTCCTCATCATTGCGCAGGGCTCGCTCATCACGATCTACCCAGCGTATCACGGCCTCTTTCTGGCTGCTCCGACGCTGGTTCAGCCGCATCTCATCGCGCTACTGACGCTTGTCAACATCACCATGAAAAACATCCTGGCCGCGTGCGGGGCGCACCTCGAAGACCGACTGCCAGAGGTGATCGTCTTCACTGTCGACGTCTTCAACGCGCTGTACTCGGCGCTCTGCATGCGCAGCACCAACTCGCTCAAGATGGTCGCGATCGTCGTGACACTCAACACCGTGGACATGATGCTCGCGCTGCACGGGATGAGCCGAAGATCCCGCGTCGCTCTCGCTAACCGGGCTGTCCAACTAAAGCGGCATCGACAGCAGACGCTCAGCACCAGAGCACTCGGTGCGGAGGAGCAAGAGCGCGAAGACTCGCTCGGAACGTTGTTTCAAGCCACACTGCAGCTTCTCCAACTGCCTGGCCAGCTCGACCCCGCGGAATTGCGGCAGATCTGTCTGCTGTCCTGCGCGGAGCACAACGTGTCCGACGGGAACCGGGCGCTTCTCGCCGCTCTGGCAGCTCGGTGTGTGTACAACAACGAGCGAAGACCGACGGTACTGCGGTCCATGGCCCAACGAAAGTCCCGGTACTCTTCCCACGCCATGAGTGGACCAGACCTGAGTGCCGAACACTTTTCCGTGGCGGTCAAGCCTCCCTCGCAGTTCATGCAGAGGCTACGGGCAGCAGCAAGGCTCATACCGGAGGCGGGGAAGCGCTTGAGCGTTCAAATTGGTACTCGACTCAGCATTTCGCTCGGCTTTCGAAGCGATAGTCGCGACCAACTGAGTCAGCAGAAAGACACGGAAGGGGGCGAGGAATCGGACACCGACAGCTTCGAGAATGACGCGACGCCGAACGAGGTGGCGGAGCTGGCCTCGTCGTCATCGCCGTCACGACGACAGTCGCACCAAGCCGGACTGGGCACGCCCCCGTCCTCGACACCCGTTGAGCCCTATCCAAGACAAATATCGGGCCAGGCCCCACGCAGGATTTCTGGTCAAGCCGAGTCGTTTTCTCGACCAGCGTCAACTCAACTACTAGGCGCGGGCCCTTCACGAAAAGTGTCAGCTCAAACCGACCCAGCAACGCCAACGCAAAGCGGATCGGGTCGTAGACTGATGAGCCATCTCGGATCGTCCCGAAGGCTGGCCGCGTTTAACGCTGCAGTCGCAACAAAGCTCGCGACGTCTCTCAAGCTTCGGCCGGTGCTCATGCCCGACAACCCCGTGATCAACGACATTCTCAAGGAAACGCGCAAGCAGAACACGGTAGCGGTCAACCAGACGCTACAGCTGCTCTTCAACAACGAATACCTGGGCCTGATCGCGTACGCCCAGTGCATCACGCCCACGATCTACATGACCTACATGGTGGTCATGCAGGGGATGCCGAACCGCGAATTTTACCTCAGCGGACACGACCGGGAGGACCCGGACGGCCTCGCGCAGCGCTTCACCGTTATCGCGGTCTTTGTGGGGCTCCAAACCGCGATTTTGCTGGGCTTGCACCTTTTTGTCGCGACTCGGTTTGGAGTTTCGACACTGTACCAAGTGGCATTCGTTCTGGAGACTCACGCTCGACTTGTGCAAGGAAAAATCGCCACCTGGCTCTTGTTTGCAGTGGGCTTCATGCTGGAGCATAACGGTAAGCATAAAACGTATTCATTCGAGTGCGGAGGCTGTACAAACGTGTGTGTTTGACTGATTTGGGTTTTGCTTCGTCGTGTTTTTTTTTTTTCTTGGTAGGAGTCGATTTTTCCTTCCGATTCCAGTGGATACACGAATCCGCACCTCCACCTGCCCCACCCTGACGGTTCTCTTAGTTAGGAAAGAAATCAATGTTACAAAGTGTGTCACGTGTTTGAGGTGGATAAACGTGGAGATCCCGACAGAGGAATTTAAGTATCGGTGTGAACAGGTAGTGCCCAACAGAGTATTCTTGGGAGGTCAGCAAAGAATTAACGTAGCATCATTACCCACGCGCGGGGCGCAATAATGACGGAGATTGTTGATGTCGCGTGCATCTTCTGACGACGTCTTAGGTTGCTGTCACCAATTGTGGCAGATATCTCGACAACCTGTGGGAACGAGTGCAGACCAACCGCTGCGGAAAATATTCAGCGGAGCAGATGTTGGCGTCAACGTGGTGGTCATCTAGCCGAGTATCTTCCTCTTACCGGCAGCCGAAGGAGCGCTAGTCAACACATTGTTCTGGATTCGCCACGCTACCATGGTGACACTTATTCCATGACCAACGCGAAAGCCTGGATTCCAGATGAGTCAGAGGATTGTTGGGCTAGGCGTTCGGTGCTACAGCGCTTGATATCGTGTGGTGGCAGGCTCTGGGTGTCCCCAATCCCATTTCTCACCGTGCTCGGTGGTCCCGTACCGCTCATGATTGTTTCGGTCGCTCTGGTGTCCGTTGTCGGACCAAAATCGTTGCGGGGGATTGAGGACGGCGCCTTCCACCATCGACGGTACCTGAACATCAGACACCTCGACAATGGCAATATATCCGGCCTACCACGCCCTCTTCGTCGTGGTACAAGCCAGTTTGAATGTTTGTCGTTTTACTACGCTGCTACTCAAAAATACGATGACGATGCACACTTCTCATTTGGAGCATCGCCTTCCGGAAGTCGTCGTCTTCAGCACAGACTCCGGGGCAACTGGGTCCGCCGAGCTATGTCACATCCGATTATTTTCAGGAGGAAACAAACTCCAGCTCTCCATGTAGCGCACGGCCATTTTGAGCGCTTTAGCGGCACGAACTACTGCAATGTCGACCGAAAAGTGTCGAAGACGATCACTATGGTGCAGCTGAATAGAGAGATGACGCAACGACGAACATCGCTAGGTCGACGATGCCAACCGCAGAGTTCGTGGTGATATCACGCCCTCGCGCTAAAATTCTCCAGTACCAGCAACTTGCGGTCAAGGAAGATTTTTAAAATAGGTCTTATATAGGGCAGGTCTCGGATTTGATCATAACGCACTTTTTTATGAACTAGTGATTGGACCACGATTGCTGACGCGCACACTCGTTCGCTCCCTTCCTGCCTCACCCCGCTATCTCAACCAACAAGTATGGGCAAGACTAAAAGGAGCACCACTTTGAAGGCTACCAAGGCGTCGAAGGCTCAGCGGAAAGTGGCCCACCTAGTGTCTGCATCACCTCGAGAGCGAATACGCACCAATCGATAGCTGGCCATGACGCTTGCAA
This sequence comes from Phytophthora pseudosyringae, assembly GCA_019155715.1. NCBI lineage: Eukaryota > Oomycota > Peronosporomycetes > Peronosporales > Peronosporaceae > Phytophthora > Phytophthora pseudosyringae. The sequence continues at coordinate 256,420 of JAGDFM010000011.1, read as the reverse complement.
GTCCGACCTCCTCTGCTCCGTCAAGTCCTGTGTCATCGACAGCTTCCAGTCCAGTGCCATCAACAATGCCTTCGTGCTTCACGTCCGCGCCCACGCCGTCCCCTCCGACTTCACCGATGTTGGCACCGTCTTTGTCGAGCATACGCCATCAACGCCTTTGTCATCTCTGCTCCGTCGGCAGTCAACATGGTTGATGTCATCGCAGCCGTCACCCGAGACAACCTCTTCTCAAGCTTCCCCCTCCCCGCTGCTAGCATCGCCTCCACCTTCGCTGTCATCCCTGGTGCTACCTATGTCACCTGCTGCTTCAGTGCGCGAGACGGAAGGCCACCTGCTCTCGCCCCCTCCTACCTTGTCACGGACGGAGATCACGCCGGACGGCGAGCAATCCGCCCCCTCCTCCAATGAATTGGTCCACGGCGAGCCTCTGCGCACGAAGTTTAAGTCTGTCATCAGATTGAACGGCTTTCAGTACACGAAATCAGTAACATCTTCCAACAAGGTCACCTACCGCTGCAGCTTTGACCGGCGAAAGGAAAAATGCAAGGGGAGAGTAGATTTCACTGTGGAGCACATGGCGTTACGAACTTCCGAGCCCAAGTATGCCATCAGGGCATTGTGGTACCCAATGTACGCAACGTGGAGAAAGAGATGAAGGATGCTGTTGACGCGTTGGTGCTTCAGAACCTCTCCATGTCTGCCGAACGTGTGTAGGAAAATGTGCGTGACACATTTTACTCGGCGCGGGATGTTGCCGTACATGGGCTGAGTCCTGATCAAGTGCGCCAAAGCGTGTACAGAACTTGTCGCAAGTATTTCGGTGGCTCAATGCACGGGCTAGTCGAAGTGCCTCCTCTATTGTTGGCGCAAGGCTCAACGATGAGCTTCTTTCAGTTCCACCGTGTGTATGCCCACAAAGGTAGTAGTGGCACGAAGATCGAGCGTGGGGCCATCCGGTAATCATTGACAAGCTCAAGTACAAGGGAGTCACTTTGTTTGTAGACGGCACATTTAGGTGCGTCCCGCAACCGTTTTACCAATGCGTTATCATCATGGTACACGACCAAGCTTCCGACTGCTTTCTACCTGCCTTCTACATGCTATGTAGCTCCAAGGAGTCTGACATGTACTGGAACGTGATTGACCATGTAATTCAAGCCACGGACCAAAAGCTCGACCCCTCCACGGTCATCTGCGACTTCGAGGCTGGGTTAATCAAGGCTGTATTGACCCAGTTCCCCGATGCGAGAGTGAGCGGATTTTGTTTCCACTTTAAGCAGGCGTTAGGTCGACAAATGAAGAAGCTTGGGATTTCCCGTCCTGAAATCAACATTGCAATGGCGTCAGGTTATGTGGACATTCTGGCTGTAGTGGAGAAGGACAAAGTGTCAATCCAAGGAACTTGCTACGCGCGAAAGCTGATCCGTGAGAAGTGTGAGGTCGAGGGGTTGACGTACTCTTACCATAAGTGGGAAAGCTTCTGGGGTTACTTCAATCGCCAGTGGGTCCGCCGGTACAGCCCTGACTTGTGGAACGTGGGTGGCATGACCAAGCAAGTTGTTGCTCGAACCAATAATCCTCTTGAACGTTTTAACCGAGAGATGAATGGGACGTTTGGTACTCACCCAAGTCTCCCTGTGTTCGTGACCGGCATCGAAGCCCTCGCTCGTCGGCACGTACAAGTTCTTCAAGATATTCCTACCAACCGTGCCAAGTCACCCCACCGTCGCGAGAAGTATACACTGCCCAAGAAGGTAACTCTTCCTAATGGCAAGTAGGTTGGTGGTAGTTGCAGTCTGCACCTTGCAGATGGTAGATGTGGTGGTTGTGATACGTTGCCAGTGCTCACTACGTCGCCATTCAATCTAACCGGCCCAACTGCGCATCATCACAACTACTAGCCGAATTGTGTGCACCTCGAACGACAGGATGCCAAGCGGAGAATTAATCAAAGAATATATATCACGTCATGATCCATTACTGTACGCTTTCGGGCAGGTCTTGCACATTGGTCACGAAATCGGCCTGTTCAAATCCGATACCTGTTCAAAATAAGAACCGATAAAAAGGCAACCGCGGTCAAAGCTTTCCATAACGGTAGTAGTCGCTTGAGCACCCCCTTCGGTGCCCATCAGGTCGGTAGTTCGGACTCGGTTCGCTTCGGCAGCAAGGATGCAGTCATCAACTGGATTGACAGGGAAAAAAGGCGATAGCGTCCAACAGGATCCGCGAACAATTGTCAAGGCGTTTACGGCACCTCGCAAAAACGTCCAATGCTTTTGTGAGGGAAATGGCGAAGACAGCGGCTATCGCACAAATGTTCGACTCGTCCTTTATTCTACGACCACTGATACGGCCGAGTCGTTAGCGACGTCCTGCTGGGATCCTGAAAGTAGAATATTTGAGTTGTGAACCGAACGTTGCAACTGCTCTTCAATAACGAATATCGCGGGTACTTGAAATGTGTTATTCCGATCATGTACATGGTCTACAGTGCATGGCCGTTCTACAAACGCTGCCCAACCGTGTACTACCCCGACGCACGCAGCATGAGCGACGGGACTTGATTTACCGATTGAAAGATGGCCATCGACGTCTTGGCAGTATTCCAAGCGACGCTTATTCAAGGCAAAGTTGCATTTTGCTGTATCTTCGCAGTGGGCTTTCCCTGGAGCAGTATGACAAGTTTGCCTGCCGTTTTGAAGGAAATACCGCGTCGCTAGTGCCAATGCATTTCGTGAACGTCGTGAAGGTGCCGATTTCAGCTTTCACTCCCGTGGATTGCACGTCGAAGAGACCCCTAACGTTTCGCGCAAACAAAATACATGTACCACTTGCTACTCAGTCTGGTTCCGACAAGAGTCTTTTGGATGTAAGTTGGGATCTTCTTCACCGCACTTGCCAAAGCGGCTGACAGGAATCATGGGGCATCTGGAGGCAGGGGGGCATTTAATACCTAAGGTCAAGGACTAGCGAGTGTGGCGCTTTCCTTTCGACTTGCTACCGTACACTAGTTTGCGCCTTATCTTGCGACTTACCACCAACTGAAATGGAAAAAAAAATACGGCAGCATCACGACAACCGTTATGCAAGATGTGGCACCATTCAAAGGAGCTAGCGCAGTGTTTGTACCATAATGCTCCAGAGGAAACACGCCTGAGAAAATGAGCCACACTTGCGTCTCCAAGACGAACGTAATCTGGTACGGAGGCCCGATACGCAGCAAACTTGGGCAACACGCGCAGCAACAGAAACTGAAAGAGCGCCAGCACGCCGATAATCAGTACGCGATGGGCCCGAGGTACACGTTGTTGAACAGCGTCTGGTTGACAGTCTGTACATTTCGTTCTGCGTGTTTCGAGCAGTACATCGCCAATAACGGGGCTGTTGGCTTCGCTATCGCTAATTGCCAGAATTACCCGACGTTCGTCCTGTACTCATGTTTGCGAGAAGTTCGCTATTCGTTGGAGCCGTCGTCTCTGTTGGCGCACGCTGATCGGTCTTACTCGTTCTCGGAAGCCTTTTGTGTGTGTGTGAGTGTGAAAAGAGCGCGTGCCTTTGTCGATTTTGAACGGGACGGGGGCATTCGACTCGCCAATTGCTAGTACAGATCCAACCACTGAACTAAACCAGGGCACGTGTGCATCTCGCCGGCATGCAGAAGCACCATTCTTCTACTTCCGAGGGGGAGACCAAAACATTTGTCAGTGCTAGATGGGAGCAGCAACAACAGCCGCTGGGTGATGCTCGGTGCGACGAGAAATAGCGCGTGGTAAGCCCCGGCACCTAAGTTAAGATGCGAGCCGAAAACAAGTTCGCGTACCTTGTAAGTGTACCGCCAGAGGTGGAACGCACCATCCTGGACGGTGCTCACTTCGTCTCGTCCGACAAAGCAAATCACGGCAAGAGCGACGATCAGTTAAAGAAGTCCTTGAAGAGCAACACCCACCACGACGAGGAACGGGATCGGAAAGACCCAGCATTCCGCCACCACGACGTCCAGCAGTGTCGCAGCCACCGCATCGGATCAACGTCGGCGTGTCGGATCCAGAACATGAAATTCCTCAAACGCGAGCTGCACTCGGAGGTCAGCAGCACCGCAGACAGCGACGTGACAAAACGGCCAATTGCCACTCGAAGCGGCGACGTCCGCTGGCTGTAGAGCGGCACGAGGTGCGTGCCCACCTCAACCAGAAAGGACCTTGGCGGGCGTTCAGTTGGCGACCTCGAAGGAGGCAACACCCCGAAACGCCGCGTGCATCTCGGTGCGGCCGGAGATGAACTTCCTATCCTAGAAATGCCGGTAATGCATGTACCCTGTGTCCCGGAAAAAAGAAGTTCCCTAAAAAAAATACTTGAAAAAACTCGTTTTCAAGCGAAGCTTTCGCGCTTGTCACGGATCTCGATGATGTTGCCTTCAAGCGAGTACCGGCTCGATTAACAAGTCTCTTTGCAAAGTTTGCACGCGCACTCGAGGCGTGTCCTCGTCTGGACGTTTGGTGACGAAAGTTGGACGGAAACGAATCAGGAATCTGCCACGTCCACAGCGAGCGGACCTTCTCGTTGGCCGCGCGCAGCCAGTCGTTTCCGCGTGTTTCATGCATTTACCTGCCATGGGAGCAACTACATGAACTCCGGCCCAAGTGAGTCCCGCGGCGTGGAAGGCGTTGAATCAACGGTTGATGGCGTTGAAGGCGGAGGCTGCCGTCTCAAATCGCATCCCACTGCGCCGAGCTCCTCGCCGACGCCTCGCTTGTTGACGACGCCTCGCCACAACGCGCGACGCGAGCGCCGGCACACTGCGAGGCGTGAAGCCAAGCGCTTTGAGCCAAAAAGGCCACCACGCAGCAGCTGCTGCAACTCGAAAAAAGGCGGCGATGGCATAGTCGGCTGCGTCAAACGCCTCGTTTCAAGGGGCAATGGACCTCTCCAGGAGGTCTGTTGACCATTGAAACGTCCGCCCCTGACACGCGCCGGGAGGAAGCGAGAACGAGGCCATCACGGCAACTGCGATGTCTCGTTGTCTCGCGGTGTACGTCTCGACGTCGAAAGTATCACCAAGCGGCGCAGGAGTTGCTCAATACCGATGTGACGGATGGCAGGTCGGCGTCGAACAGGAAATGTATAGGTGCAGCGCCGCCACCAAGCATGCTGTACGAGCGACATAGGCCGAGTCATAGTGGATAACGTCGCGTCGCCACGTCAGACGAGGCGACTAAGATGCACATCGGCACTTCGGCAAAAGGTGTGGCCACCTCAACCGCTGGTACACACGCGCACAGCTAATGCAATGTTAGCGTCGGCGCTCGGCAACTAAATTTTTTAATGCGGACGTTACGACGCAGCGGCGGCGTCGGCTTCCTCCTCTCGGTGGGTGGCCAATATTTCGTGGCGCGCGCTGAGCGTCTCAGCTCGGCAGCTCGGCAGCTCGGCAGCTCGGCAGCTCGGCAGCTCGGCAGCGCAGTCTTGAAGCCGCCTTCCTCGCTAGCAGACGCGCTGGTTGTCTGCACTGTCAGAAACGAGGCCGCGCAGCGAGCTCGCTCCGTCGGCAGCAGAAGCGCCACGGGTGAGAAAATGACCAACGCGGGCCGATGCACGGGGCGCTGCCCGCCATTGAGCCCCAATCCGTTCACTCTATCACGGAAGAGCGGCGGCCGTGGGATCGTCGGCTTCTCTCTCGACTCGAAGCGCGCCTCGCCGAGGTCTCTTCACTTGAGAACTGAGCTCGAGCGCCGCACGTCTCCCGAACAGGACGACGACGACGCCACAGGCTCAGACGCCACGGACCAGCAGCAGCAGGAGTCATCAATCCCCGGCAGGTGGCGCGGCCCAATGGCCGCCCGGTCTCCGCTGCAGCAGCGGTCGTCCGAGTCGTCGATCTCGGACCGCGCGCGCACGTCGTCCGGGTCCGCGTCCACGCGCGTGGAGCTCGCGCGGCGTCTGACCCGACAGGTCTATGTGGGCGCCATGGAGGTGCCGCCCGACGCCGTGGGCATCGACAAGCCGGCGCCCGGCCAGCTCACGGTCGCGGTCAAGGTGCGCGCGCTCACGCTGGACTCGGGCCGCAACGGCGGCGGCGGCCTGCGCACGTGGCAGGAGTGGCGCACGGTCCAGCGGCTGCTCGCGCTCGAGCGCGAGGCGGACAACTACGTGCTGCGGGCGTCGTCCGCGCTCAGCAGGGACCGGGACAGCGCCGGCCGCCGCGTCTTGGACGGCCGGCGCCACATCATCCGCTACTACGCCACGAGCGTCGAGAGCGAGTCCTTCCGCCTCATCATGGAGTACTGTCCCGGCGGCGACCTGCTCTCGCAGCTCATCTCGAGAGGGGCCCTGGGGGCGCAGCCGTCGCAGCGGGTCTCGCAGCAGGAGGCGCGTCGCTGGGTGCTGCAGCTCGCACGGGGCCTGCGGTACCTGCACGCGAGCGGCATCGCGCACCGCGACCTGTGTCCGGAGAACATTTTGGTCGGCAGGACGGGCGACGTCAAGATCTGCAACTTCGGAGCGAGCACCACGCGAGCCGCCGAGCTCTCACGCGACCGCGTGGCCGGCAACCTGCACTACACCGCTCCCGAAGCCGTGAGCGGCACCTGGTACGACCCCGTGCGCGGCGACGTGTGGTCGCTGGGCGCGGTCTTCTTCGTCTTGCTGACGGGCTCGCCCCTGCTGCGCCTGCCGTTCCCGGAGTGCCGCGGGTTCGAATTGGTGAAGACCGTCGGGTGTCGGGGCGTGCTGAGGCTGTGGAATATGGACCACCTCTTCTCGGCCGCGACCATGGACCTGCTCGCGAAAATGCTCGCGGTGGACCCGGCCAAGCGACTCGGGAGCATGCGGGAAGTGCTGGAGCACCCTGCGATGCTGGCTACAGCTCACACGGAGCGCAGTCTCATTGCAGTCTGACAGTGAGCAAGGGCGAACGAGTTGAAGCATCTATCTATCTAGAAGTGCAATGGGGGGGGGGGGGGGAAAACAAAAACGCCCCCCCCCCCCCCCCCCCCCCCCCCCCCCCCCCCCCCCCCCCCCCCCCAACAGACAGCGCGGCACGCAGAGCGATTCATAAGAGCGCGCCGCCGAATTGCAAGTAAAAAGTAAGAAGGAAGAAGTAGTTATGTTATGTGTCAAAGGATAATAAAGTGGCATTCAAAGGCAGGACGAACGAGCTAACAGCGCCGTAGCGTCGAGTTGAGTTGAAGCGCGGATAGACGAATACTGCATCTCCTCGCATCACCGATCGATCTGCGCCGGAGAAGCGAATTGCTACGCCGCGCTAGTTGAAGCAAATCCGCCACAACTGCCAAGGCACCGACCGCATTGCTGTCTGTCCAGGATAAATGCTCGCGTTGCGCGATACGGGGGGGGGGGCGGGGG